>JAODUE010015337.1:0-7500 GCA_027564755.1 Amblyopsis hoosieri
TGGGGTCCCTTGCTGAAGCTGCTGCCCCCGCGACCCGACTCCGGATAAGCGGGAGAAGATGGATGGATGGATGGACATTGTTCAATTCATCATATTAATTGACTAAAGTAAAACATTTTAAGAAAGCCTTCCATTACTCAGGATCTGCTTGAAGTGAGATCCAAAACAACATGAAACTGTTAGCTTGCGGCTTAAATGTTTAAAGCTATGGTTGAGGTTGTGGTTGTTGAGCATGAGGCTCTGGATCTCAGCCTGTTCCAGCGTATAAATTGTTGTTGTGTTTCATTTTTTGTGATTTTGTGATATTGTGTAGTCTCTCTTGGAAAAAAAATGTGCTTAACCTGGCAAAATAACGCTTATATACAATACTGTAAATAAAATACAGTGGGTGAGCAATAGCAGATGAGTGGACACTTGAATCGCTGGCTTGTGAGCCCAGAGCTATTCTTAACATTTGGGGGTCCATTCTGTGAGGACAGGCATGAATAGAGTGTGTAGAGAGGTGAGAGGGCAGCTTGTTATTGTCCCCGCTGCCACTGGGAATGTCCTTGCTGAGCCTATACTGGTAGCTAGTTAAAGGAGAGAAGCGGGGTAAGGGAATTAGAGCCCCCTAGAGGATCCTGACAGATCTGCATGTCTCGTTATAATCCACTTCTTCCCTAAGGCCATTAGGCAGTTTAGCAGGAAATCGGCTGCTAAAATATACATCTGTCTTGGTGTCAGTGCATCGCAGCTCTCCTTCCTCTGCGTACTGCTGCCAATCGATTCAGTATTTAAATCATGGGTTGCCTCAGCCTGTTTGATGTCAACACCTAACGAGCTCTGTCTGATGCGGGAGATGTGCGCGTAAGAGAGGTTTACTGTCAGAGGCAAAATGCTGCCACTGTCGGTTCGTCATATGTCAATAGTATCCAAGGAGGCAGTTTTGTTTGAATAAGTGTTTAACGGTTCTGAGAAATGTTTACTTCATTCCTTGAGTAGTTCTGACAGCGTTTTTGCCAACAGTGACTTTCTGTCTGAGAGTTGGCGTCACATATCTGTCAAGGCAGCTTAGCAGCTTGATACAGATAATATCACAGAACCAATATTCAGGACTAGTTTATTCAAAGCAAGCTGTCTGGCATACTGAGCGTGGTGGCAGAGAAACAGAGTTGTCCACTTTGTACATTTACATAAATATGAATCAATCTGCCATTAGGCTAATTCAAATGAATTAACAGTTTAGCTCTCAGTCACACATGCTTTTGTGGAGCAATTGTAAAGAAATTTGGAACTGTGTTCACTTGTACTACTTTTTATTACTATTTAATACATAACCAATTTGTGTGTGTGTGTGTGTGTGTGTGTGTGCGTTTGTAGAAGTGGCCAATCTGATTAGATTAGCATATGAGTGGTCTCTATTCCCCTAAACACAATCATTCAACATGCAGACCCCTGGTTCTTTGCTGTCTAAAGTAGGGCATTCAACACACAACATTCAACACAGCTCTGACTGGCTCAATTGACGTGTCAATCAAAGTGGCCATTTTAATATCATGGCTATGTTTACATGTGTGCTTGCTGAAGCTACAAATGGAAGATTACTTCTTCTTAATTATAGTTGAGTGTTTTAAATGGTGTTTTTGAGAAAGAGTATTCGTTGAAATACCATCAAGTAATCGAAACCTGTAAAATGGTATTCGGGACAGCCCTAGTCAAAAGTCATTTTCACAATGAACACGACAATGATGTGAAATATTATTATGTTATTATAGCCATATGGCCATGGGCCCTGTTTACTCCTCCCCTTACTGCACAAGATCATAATGTAGGCTCACATTGTTCTCCAGCTCTCATGTATAGCTGCTCACACATACCTTACTTTAGGCTTCAGGGGCCTCCCTATCCCAATTGAGGATATCATCTTTAAAGGAAGGGTTAGTCATTTTCGAAAACGCTTGCTAAAAATATCCCTTTTGCGTGTCCTCCACCGCTCCAAACATCGAAACGCATTGTGAAGCAAAGCGTAGTACTTTGGCTTTGTTGATATGAGCGGTTTTCTAAACTTTGCTCCTATTTACGGTGCCAGGGCTGTGTAGAAGTTTCAGATCACTTTTTCAACACGCACAGAGAATGGTAAGCTAGTGAACTGCTAAGAGATATATGGGTGAATTTGACAAAAAGTGTATTAGCTTACCAATGCTACCTTTAATGTTACCATGTCCTTACTGGTAATGTTTACTTGAGTCCCCACCAAACCATCATCCTCCCACTATCATGTGCTCTGCTAACCCTGGCTCCACCCCTTTTAATGTCTTTCATCCTCCTGCTTCTCCTCACCCAGCACGTTGCCTCCTGGGCATCTCGTGCCCAGTGTGTGGCCCTCCCCCATAGGGCCGTCCCTGGGGCAAGAGGATGAGATTAAAACAAACAGTGAGTCACACTTCTCTCCGCTCAGCTGCCGACAGAAGGAGGACTCTCCATGACGGCAGGCGGGAATCAAAGCTCCTTCCTTACCGCTCGCTGCTGCAGCGATCCCTATCACAACAACAGAACCGGCAGAAACAATTATTTATTCCGTTTGATGTGGGGTTTGATGTTACCCCACCTCCTCCGCTGGCTTCACCCCTCCACCCCCGCCCCTGCCAGGCCCCACCCATTCAAGCTTGCTGGATCTTTTACTCCGAGGAGATAAGGTTGTATGAGCCCCCCACCCCTGAAGAAAATGGGGTTTCTTTTAAAGTGCAGCAACTTTCAGAATCTGCGCTCGGAGTCAAGGATGGGCAGAAATACATCAAAAGATGGATGACATAAGATACAAAACACCCAAATCATTATGTAAATGGAAAAATACACTGCCAAATTTATTTTATTTTTTAAAATTACAAACAAAATCAAGGCATCATTATTTAATAAGTTTGCAAAACTACACCCATCAATTCTTTCCACCACACTGCAAAAACTACATCTAACTTAGTATGATAATCTTGTTTTTTTATTTTAAATCTAGTTAGGTTCTAATATAAATGGCTTATCTAGTGACTTAAATTAGGTAAATCTGCACTTACTTTAAGAAATCTTATCAAGTGAATTTCACTTACTGCACTGGCAGGCAAATTTGCTTGTTTTAAGCATAAGCAAGCTCAAAACTAATATATTTGCACTTATATTTGATAGGGCATTTTTTGCAGTGCAGTTTGTTCAACTAATCAAACGACCAAGCATGGAACCAATAGCTTTTTATAGATACCAGACAGAAACAATATGCTGCCATAATCACTTAGATAAAGCTGATTGGGAACAATTGTTGGCAGCACAAACAGATTCTCCCAGTTGGCGGCTGGTTTGGAGCGAGAGAGGAGGAAACCTGAGCAGTCAACACCAGCTCTCTGGCCACAGCAGAGCACAGCAGTGGCCACCAGGAGCACAGGCCTCTTGCATTGTGCCATGGGAGGAAAGGGCAGAGGACGCACATGAGCACAAGCTGCATCAGGAGCAGTCCCTCATAAAGGTAATGGTCCTTTTATTGTCACATACGCATACAGCGGAATTCATCCTCTGCATTTAACCCATCCCTCAAGTGGGGACATACTGCTGATTTAAACCAGTGGCACTGGTCGGATGGCACTGACTGGAGGGGGAACCTGACATGTTTTTTGATTCTCATTTTTGAGAGCCAGCAGGAGGGATGGAAAGCCCGGAGTCGTTTGAAGTCGCTTTGGAAGCAGCTCTGACTGGCTCTTGGACTTGAGGCTGGTAGCAGACATGAGCAGGCAGGCAGAAGTAGCATCCAGGTGGCAGGGCCAGGCTGGAGTAGTTCCATGATCCTGCATCTGCTGTCCAGACCCCCCAAGGTGCCATGGGCTAACCTTGGGGGGATGGGTTGCCCATCTGAAGACCTGTTGATGCAATTCAATTCTACAAGTCAGCTGCAGTGACCTGAGGGAGGGAGTGGTGAGGTTCAGGAGCTGGTTGTGATAGCCCTATCAAATAGTTGCATATCTTTCTAACTATATTAGTATTTATACAGAAAATTACTTCTCAGCCTATGCATTTACTAATTGTACCATATCTGCATTGAACATATTTGTATGACTATCTTTATGAAAACTCGGACAGCTCCCATTAAACACATGGTGCAACCAATACCAGGAAATAAGATCAAACACAGCAATTGGTTATAAGCCATGTCTTTCCCACCAAATTAATTGCTGTTTGCCCCAAAGCTAACACTCCCCTACACATGCCACCGTCAAACTGACGTATTACTAGAGTAATACATACTGGTGGTCGTACACCTTTTGACACTTACCAACGTAGGACCAGCGTATGCATGCTAGCTGGACAGTAGCTAATCAGTAATCAGACAATAGAGCGTCTGTTCATATGCTGCGTTCAAATGGAACTCGTGAGCTTGTGATTGCGACATGTGAACTCGTGAACTCAAAGCTTTCATAAAAGTTCCATTTGGCGACGTCGTGAATACCACAAGATAGGAGCGTTCGTATGGACTCTTCTCATGAACATGGTAAACGGAGCATTTGTCACAACCAGTGTTGGGCAAGTTACTCAGGAATTGTAATAAGTTACTAGTTACTTATTACAACTTCAAAAAGCAATGTTATTATTTTACTTATTACTGGGTATTAAAAGTAATTAGTTACATTACTAGTTACATTACTATGTTACTTTCTAAATCACAGAAAAATGACAACCTGTGTAGCCAGCTCATTTTAGAATTGAATCCTCTTTACTGTAACAATAATGAACCTTAGGAGTCAGCAATCAGCCAGTTAAAACATTGCAGCCTCTCAAACCAGATTATTGGACAGGTTGTTTCAAATAGTCTACCCTAAATTAGCTAAAACCAGAAATCTTGTTATAGTAACGCAGTAACTATTAGTTACTTGGATTAGTAATTGTAATAATATTACTGTTTTGGAAATAGTAATTAGTTACACTACTAGTTACTGAAAAAAGTTATAATATTACAGTAACCAGTTGGAGGTTGCACCAACCCCCAGGGAAGGAATGCAAGGCTTGCTTCCTGACTGGTCAGGTGGCCAATGCTTGTCCTAAAGCCAAACATATATATGTTGCCCAAAAAGCCTATTTCCTATTTAATGTTGGCTGTGGTTGGCTGTGGATATGTTGTATGTTCATGCACTTGGGTCAGGACCAATGTTTTAGGCATCAGAGTTGTAGGCAGCCACGGGTGACATTAGCCTGTGATAGACGTGATAGACAGATGGCTCATCCAATCACCTGCCACATATCATCCAAGCATTTACTGCTAGGGGCAGTGCTGGTTTAACACATCCCTCAAGTACTGCAACTTCAGTGATGCAACTTCAGTGACGCACAATCTAGCCAATCATACTGATTTTGGTTGTGGTTATGGTAGAGGGAGATTGGTCAGGGGTGAAAGATTCTGCCCACAATTGAATTTATAAGCTTTAAAAACTATTGATGTCAAAAGTCACTGGAGTTTGTATTTTGAATGTTGTGGTCACACATTTTCATAGTTTTATAGTTTGTAACAATATGTTATGTTATGTTAACAATATGCTACCAGGAAACCTCTGGCTATGTTCCCCAGAGAGACTTGGTATGGGAGGGGCATTATATCCCCACCAGGTGCCTCAATCGGTGGAGGAACCCCTGGTGTGGCTTGTTGGGTAATCAGTTCTGTCCAGGAACAGAGGATAAAAGGCCAGCAGATGATTGGGAGAGAACAAGTGCCTACCGTCTCATACAAACCAACCTACATGTTCATATCAAACCATAGTAGTAAGTGGTGCAGTTAGCCAGTGCTGTGTCCCAGACATTACGCAAGTAAAGGCTGCTCTGCGAAACTATATATATCATAGTATAATTTTGGATTATAAAGTTGTATAAATAGTGATTCTTGATTCACATGTGGTATTCAAATTCATTCCCACATTCACTATTTGAATTGCTTGTTGTTTTTATAGGACCACTAAACATGTAAAGAACTCACATGCAAATGAGACCACCGTCATTGAAATGTAAAAAGGCACAGGGTTGTAGCATTATTTTAAAGCTCTCAGTGCTAGTTAAAGCTTTTTTCTTTAAAAAAAGAAAAACATAAAACATAAAATAGAAGAGGAAGGCAGTGACCGCAACATCCTGTGAAATACTTATTGAAATGCTATATTTCAATTATAATATCAGATTTATCACAACTAAGTAACATAACCCACAAAACCTTAGACACATGCTGAAAAAGTTTGCCATTTAAATCATGTCACTTAGCAGTGATATTGAGCTTGTTAAGCGTTTCATTTTTTCTTTTATAAGCCTCTTTAATTAGCCTTTTTGTCTGACTTTCTCAAAATGGCCTTTAATTAAGCTCCAGCTAATTACACAACTCTTGCATGACTCCTGTATCCCGGCTGACCATGGTGGGAAGCTAAAAGTAAAACAGCAGCTGACACCCAGACATTTTATAGTGCTTCTGGTCCAAACCAGCTCCCTATGAACATGTGCAAGAAGACTTGCTGTGTGTAATGGAAGTGTTCTAGATATTGGAGCTTATTGTACCGTAGGGAACAAAAGTAAAAAGCCTAAGAAAGAAAATATACAATCACGCAATGTTTTTTTCTTGTATTTTTATTTTTATTTATTTATTTACTAAATGTTTTACCAAAACTACATTCTGTACAAGTTTGAAACAGCAACTACCTTTTCCTCATTCATTCATTTACTGTATATACATAATTATGTTCACTATTTAGGCTGTCCGTTTTTTGATGAATACTGATTCATCCATGATCTTTTTGAACTAAATGTACTATAAAACAAAACTAGGCTCATAAATATTCTCTTTTCTTCAGGGCTTTTCTAGTGTCTCCTCTTCTTTATAGCAGAAGACAGCAGTACACACGTGAGGGACATGAGGATGGGTAGCTCGAAGCGGTATAATCCCTGAAAGCTGAAGCCATTAGCATCTTTGACATGCCTACACAGTCCAGTGACTTGTCAGAATACTGCAGAGCCATCTCCTCTGTTCTGTGTGAGAGGAGCCGGCTACTCAGACAAATGCTAACAAATCCCCTGGCTCTGAAGCAGACTAGGGGTCTGCCTTCTATGACTGATCCATGCTGCTAGCTCCACTGAGCACCTTCATTTTTCCATCCCTTCCAGCATGCTGGTCTCTGGGGACCTACTAGCTGTCTACATTCCCCCACCAACACCCCAACAACACATCACACATTCAGATACAAGACACAGCTTGACAGAGCCTGAATCTGACCCACAAGGAATCTGTGAGTTGTGCTCCTGAGCATAAAGGGAGCACACAACTTCAAGTGACTACGGGAAGGCCAAGACTGCTACGATTAGTGCCACGTCCAACAGGCATGACTGGCACATCAACGCAAACACACACACACAGAAGCACAACCACAGGAATCTGGTGGCATTTGCAGCGACATACTAATTTAAAAATAATCCACAATCTTTTTCCACCTTCACTACCCTACTCTCTGCCGACCATTC
>JAODUE010015337.1:12500-25754 GCA_027564755.1 Amblyopsis hoosieri
TTGGTTTCTGGAAGAGCTACATTATATCACAAAAGACATACTGTATAAAAGTATTAATGTGGTCCTGGAATGTATTCCATTAAACCAATACTTCAGCAAGAGGAAATAGGGCTATGATTAAATGTAAAATAGTATATTTTTATTTATAGGCAATATTTAAATATTAATAGTAAGCGGACATTCATAACCAGTAATCTTTAAATTATCAAAATAGGCCAGACTTGTGGAAGGTCACCCTGGTTTGATGGTACACAGAGAAAACTGTCCTATAACTCCATGGCATGTAATTTAAATAAGCTTTCAATAGGATTGTTCCAGTGTGTTGAAATGCTGTGTGATAACAGTGCTTTGGCTTAGCGGCAGTCCACACAGTGTACTGCTGTATTATCACAAATGTCTGTCTGGACACACCATGTGCAACACAAATGAACCTCTCACAGCCTGCTTTTGTGTTGTTGTGTTGTTTTAGATGTGTGGAAAGACCCAGAGCCATGGAAAGAACAGAGTTAACGCCATCTCCGTTCACTCCAATGGACCTTTTTTTCACAGCAATGGCGGATCGTGGAGCCTCAAAATAGTTCCCGGAAGTTAGCCTAAATACTGAAAGTACCCTATACCTTTTATTTTAAATGTAAATTGGTGCATTTATTGACTACTAATTACCAAAAAAAAATTTGATATATCAGTATATACCTGTATATATTCAAACTGCCCACCAAGCACCTCCGAGAACTATTTTGCCTCTCCATGAACCATGTGACCACTGACTATTTCTAACTTGGCGTAACTGTTATTTCCATGGCTCTGGAAAGACCTATTCCACTTGCATACAAGCCTCTGAGAGGGAGACAGTTTTCCATGGTACCACTGGGATGCTGCTTTCATGTGGAAACAAATCTCCGGGCTCCTACAGCCCTGTTGTGACAGAGGATAATGCATTTCACAACATCTGACATTTGTTAGCTGTGTTTGGTGTAACCAATCTCCTTCTAATCCCAAGACGTCCATGGGCTTACAAAAGCGCATGCAGCATGAAACAGATGGATCCTGACGCAGGAGCAGGACGCACCATGCTGGCATCTAGACTGGCATACAGGCTAGCTAGCATCTAGGCTAGCATGTAGGTTGGCATCTAGGCTGGCATACAGGCTAGCTAGCATCTAGGCTAGTATGTAGGTTGGCATCTAGGCTGGCATACAGGCTAGCTAGCATCTAGGCTAGCATGTAGGTTGGCATCTAGGCTGGCATACAGGCTAGTTAGCATCTAGGCTAGCATGTAGGTTGGCACCTAGACTGACACATAGGCTGACACATAGGCTGGTAGATATGCTGGTATATAGGCTGGCATCTAGACTGGCCCTGCCTGACACCCTCCGTGCTGTCTGGGTCTTAGCGGCATGATGGCATGATTACAGCATTATGTGACCTTGACCCTTGACCCTTGCACTTCCACACACTCACTATTTCTGCTGTATGATGTGTTAAACCTATGTTAGCATAACACTTTGTATGGGTAAAGGTTCATTTCTTTATTCAGTTATTGCAACCAAACCATACATTTCAGCACCAGCTTATGATGTTTACAATGCAAGTTAAGTTTATCACCCCTTAATCACATTAAATGGCTGCACAGACACAAATGTCACATGGAAACAACAACACTCCTTCACATATTCCTCCCATCAGGCAAGGAAATACTTCTCCAAAAAACAATTGAGTGGAAGGATAGTGGAAAGGGATCACAAAGAGAGGAATCCAAACCTTCTAGGATGGTTAGGATGCAATAGGTGCCGAGTGGGTATTTAGCAATACTGTTCATGAGGATTGTCAACCACTCCAATGCTGGACACATATAAAGGAGTGTACCTTTAATAATGTCCTGTTAGGGTACACCTATGGGTGGGTGTGACAACACGTTCTCTCCTCCTTCTGTAAATGTGGGCCCCACTCATCCTCCCTTTTCATAAAAGTTGGAATGTGCATGAAAGAATGAACTATCTTTCCTCCATGAATAAAACATCTGTCGTTCATCAGCCTGTAGGCTACACTATGTGCAGATGCAGCAGCTCTGAGAGGAATAGAGGCACAAGTGTCCTAATATAATAAGATAAACCACAAGAAAGAATAGCTTTCTCCTTTTTAGACTTAGATCAAATTGCGCTGAGACCCAGTTAAGTTGTCTGTGACTAGTAAATACTATAGATAGGCTATAGTAGACTTATGTTTTGCATATTATTACAACACGTTTTATGAAGTGGTTTTGCAGAGGCAGATGGGCAGATGGGTTGTCTTGGGCTTTTTCAAAGAGCCAACTTGCAGACAAATAATCATAACTCAGGGTCAAATGATTGACCTCGATAAGTATTGCTTAATAACTAAATATTAAAACAACATCGCTCTCTACTGGTGATGATCAATAGTGGATGAGCCTTCGCACTAAGTTCCTCCTCCTTACCAACAGGCGGTGCTGCAATTGTGCACCGCTATGTGAAAACGCCTTGTAGTGCTTCCGCGAGTAGAGATCACAAAGAACAGCCGACTGATTGAGCACAATAATAACAATAAACAATGGGCAAAAAGCACAAGAAGCACAAGTCAGAAAAGCACGGATACGAAGGTAAAATGTTACACATCGTATAGCCGTATAAGTAATACAATTCTTTTACAAATTTCTGTTTTCGCCATTACGAAAAGGGATAAGATTTTCAACCGTTACCGGTACGTCCTAAGCTCCTGTTAGCACGGCTTATTGCAGTGAAGCTAAGCTATTGTAATACGGTAACAACAGTAACTTAAGTATTTGCATCAGTCACCTGTCTGTTTATATAAAATGCGTACTTAATGCATAGGGATGATTATGTGTACTGAATCTGCGCAGCTGCTTTTTTGATAAATAACTGCTAAATGTCTGTTGACATGTGTTTCATTGTTTTCTGCAGAGTATGGTGAAAGACCTCTCAAGTTGGTTTTAAAAGTAGCTGGAAATGAAGTGACTACAGGAGGCTCTAGTCTAAGTAGTTTCTATGACGATAAATCAGCAGACTACGACAAACCAAAGGAAAAGAAGAAAAAGAAGAAGAAGAAGGAGGACAAAGAAAGAGGTTTTGGGTCACCCGAGGATGACAAAGTAAAGAAAAAGGTCTGAAGTTGTTTTATTTGTCCTTCATAGTTGACTTTGAACATGCTTCTAAAAGCAGATGGTTAGTAGGACTGTGTCCACATCTCAAGTCTGTGTGCTCTGATGTTAGATGACAAAGAAAAGAAAAGGTTATGATGCTGATTGTGACTGGGACGACAGAGAGCAGAACAGAACTCCTATCCGCTCAGAGCTGGATAAACTACAGGGTAAGCATCAGCAATGGAGCTTCCTTCATTTACTAAACCTGATAGAGCCTCTTCATGCTCAAACAAAAAGCATCTTTTTTCAAATTAGTATTTTAGTATTCACAATGAGCCGAAACGTTATCACTTATGGATTAAGCGAATAACATTATGTTAAGTATCTCATAACAACGGAGCATGTCGTGGTTTCAGATAAAGTGGACAGTAAGCAAACAGCCATACTAGACGCCATCAATGTAAAGCCATCAATATAAAGCCATCAATCTTTATTTTATGCCTGATGTGAGTTTTGTATTTTTACAGAAAAAGAACAGACTCCTCTCCAAGAAGCTTTGACCCAACTCATCAGACAGCTTCAAAGGTGATTGTGTTCATCATTTATTGGCTGCTTGCTTCATTTGTCTGACTGTTGTCCTGGCTGTAAATATGTCATCTCTTGTTGTTTTTGTAGGAAAGACCCAAGTGCGTTCTTCTCATTCCCAGTCACAGACCTCATTGCACCTGGCTACTCTTCAGTCATCAAGCGGCCAATGGACTTCAGCACCATGAAGGAGAAGATTAAAAAAGAGTTATATAAGTCACTGGAGGAGCTCAAGGTATTTATCTGCCCTGTCTACGTACACGCATAACTGGATTTCATTTGAAGACACACTAACCATGGCTGTAACACACAAGCCGCAGCATAACTGGTTTTAAGGTGGCCTTGACCACCCTGATTTTACAAGCTCAACAGTGTTGTACAATCAGTCTGGAAACTCCCCATTTAAAGTTGTTTGTCATTGTTTGCAGTGCCAGTAGGTATCATATTTATAGGACAACATGTAATATAGACTGACAGATACTGACTGGTTTTCGGACCCCCCCCCCCGGACCCCCCAATTAGGCCTGTCACGAGAACCGTTTTTTGTTGGCCGATTAATTGTCCAAGAAATAATCACGATAAACGATATTGTCATTTTAAGGGCAGACAAGAAAAGACAAGGGTGGAATGACTATATAGGCCTAATCCAAGGAGTATACCAGGGAAGCAGGGAGAAGTTTAACTGAAACACAGGAAACATGTTCTATTCAAAACAAGCATCCAACACACTGTCGTGGTAAAGGTTGGTTGTGAATTACGTATTGATGTGTCCTACACAAGCGACCATGATTTTGTCCAGACGGAGCAGTAAGTAGGCTATGTGGTTAGTAGTGTGCCTTCTCAAGCAAACTCAAAATTGTTATCATTAAGAAACGGCAAAATGTAAACTTACTATAATCATTTCAAGTTTGCAGCGACATATTCCATATTTGATTGAGGTTAATTCCATATATCGCACGATAAGGCGATAATTATAGCGACAGGCCTACCCCCAAAACAGTGAAACTGCAAATTTTCGAGTGGCCAGCCTAAGGCACACCTGTGCAATTCTCATGCTGTCTGATCTGCATCTTGATGTGCCACACCTGTGAGGTGGATGGATTATCTCTGCAAAGGAGAAAAGCTCACTAATACATATTTAGACAGATTCGTGAACAATATTTGAGAGAAATAGGCCTTTTGTGTACATAGAGGAAGTATTACATATATGATGAATGGGGGCAAAAACAAGTTTTATAATTTGTTTTTATAATTTTGTTCTGTGTATATTTAACAGTGGACTGAAAATGTGTTTATTTTGTTTAGACCTAATCATTATGATGAATTGTTGCTGCAGGTGGATTTCAGGACCATGTGTGAGAATGCCCTGATTTATAACAAACCAGAGACCATCTATCACAAAGCTGCTAGGAAGCTACTGCACTCTGGGATGAAGATCCTGAGCCTGGTATGTACACGTACAAATATTTACTGAACAACAGGGGGCAGCAGAGCACTTGAAATGGTAACATTAATTCAGGTGATATATACAATTTTCAGGTTGTGTATTTTGTAGATATTATCCAATTCAGTTATATGAAACTTATTTAAATTAAAAAAAATGTTTATATATTATAATCAAATAATTAAAGACCTTTGCTATATTTGATGCCATTTTCCACAAGTATAATAATGAACTATAGCTACACACGTGTACTAATGTGCATGTCAACTGTGTTCCTCCTGGTTTATCCCAAAGGAGAGGCTGCAGAGCCTGAAGCAGAGCATAGAGTTCATGTCAGGCCTGGAGCCATCCAGCAAGCAGGGGAAGATGGAGGATGACGGCTCCACTGGCCCAGAGCGTAGCAGAGAGGGACTGGCCACCACAGACGCCAGCGAGAGCTCCCAGTCCCCCAGGACACCTCGGTATGTACCTGCTGATGATGACACAAGCCCCCGCAAGCCCCCACAACCACTGCCCTCTGGCTGTGGAGGAGTGGCCCTACAGAACAGAGCTACCAACGCCATAGTATACCATGTTACACCATGTTATCCCAACTGATATTATGAGCCTGCTTTGTTCTCTAGTCCCTGGCCTGCAGTGTTAGAAACATGTGCTATGCTTGAAAGGTACTTTTCCATGGCCGAGGGTAGCCATCTTTCCCTTGGATTTGCATAGCAGAGAAAAGGTCCATTCTGGGAAGTTGCTTATCAGTTCATTACACACCATTATTGTGTGTGCAAAATGAAAGGTTATGGCTGAAGAGGTGATAATGGTTTGATATTGGCATATTTGTTTTAGCATAACAGATGTCCTAAAAAATAATGACTGATTATTAAGACAGGAAATATACTGTACTAGGCCTAGTAGTACTATTAACAGTACTATCATAAACAACCGTAATACAAGTGTGTAAACTGAAAGCAGTAATGGATAGTTGGCTGTAGAGGTCCATGTAGCATTTAATAATGGGGCGGACAATTATTTTCACTTGGGGGCCACATTGAAAATGTTAACTTTGCGGGCCGCAATACTTTTTAATAAACATGCTAAAACATTTTAAAATTAAACACAAAATAGATAACTTTGTTAACTTGCATATTTATGCATATATAGCATTATAGCATATATTTATGCTATTCCTATGCAACACCATTTTCATAATCGAACGTAACAGGTCAGCTGCTTATCCTACACACAAGTCAATTAGGACTTAGACTGGGACAGTCCTGATGCGTATGTATACGTAATGTTAGTAAGTCTGTCTTATCTGCCACAAACACTATTTTACCACACTTTAACGTGGGCTGTGAGCAGTGCTGGGTAATCTGCTAAATCAGAGGTGTCTGTAAACTAGCTTTAAACAGTGTATTTCAGCTTGTTTGCCAGTAGCTGCCGATACATGTTGGTTTCTGTGTGGTTGTTTTCTCCAGTGAGTCCTTTATTCTCTAAGAATGTGAGGAATGCCTCTGAGTGTGCTGGGACTTGCTTTGAGTGCTGTGCATCGTCTGATGCAAGTAGAGAAATGGGCTTTATCAGACCCAGCTGTTCACCTGCAAATGTGACGTCAGATGGCAGAGAAACAAGCAAACTTAAAGTAAATATGAATTGAAAACCATAAAGGCTGTAAAAATAGCGCGTTCATTTCGACTAATTAATTATAGAACGCAACAAAAAACGTAATGCAGGTTAATCGCACTGCTAAAGTAGCTCCGCCTGCTTAGTTACTTTTGCTATGGCTGCAGTCACATTATACGCCAATGAAAAACTGAGCAGGTGATGGACTGCCACCGTCCAATGTTAAATGCACGATGTCATGCTGAAAGTGAGCAGTGCAGGAGGTGACACACACGGAACTCTATTTCCTTTGTTGGTCGCAGACCATGAGCGGTTGTTGTTATGTGACGGAAAAACGTGCTGTTCTCATTAGGCTGACTGGGGCATCCCGAGGCGTTCCCAGGCCTCTCTCCACCTAGTCCTGGCTCTACTGCGAGTCACTCCATCAGTTTCCTGCTGAGAACCTGAGATTTAGCGAAAATGTACGTATTGCAATATTGCAATCCATATTTAAATGCAACTCATCAGTTGCGCTGTAGTGCCCCAATATCCCAAAAGGTCCACCCCAACTCAATGTTGTTTGCAACATAACCGCTTGTATGTGTACGGAATAGTATGAGCTCTGATGTGGTTTTCTGCTTCAAGCCTAAACATATTAGTAATGGTTGTTTCAATCACAAGGGCATCTAACCACGGGAAGCAGTTAGTGTTGGGTGTCTTGCTCAGGGACACTCGGTCAGGAGTTACCGGGGTTCGAACCGGCGCCGTCCTGATCACCTGTCACCCTGCTCTACCCAGAATAAAAGGAAGATTGCACGATCTGCCTTTTAATGCTGTGTAGTTAGTTGGTTATGAAATGAAACAGTACAAGTTCAAACAATTTAACCAGGTGTTCAAGATGTTCTTTAACATCCAAATAGGCTCCAGCTCATCTCTACAGTGAGCTGTCTGCTGGTGTGTCTCGCTGGGTTCCTGTGTAATGTCCAATGAGGGTCAGTGTGCTTCATCTTGTGTCACCATCACTTGTAGACAAGACAAGGACTCTAAGGAGGAGGCAGCGAAGGTGGAGAAGGAGCTGCAGGATATCCGCAGGGTCATTGAGGAGTCTGGAGGGAAGCTGTCCAGCAGAATGCTGCAGTGTGAGGTTAGCACCACACACACACACCTGGTCACATTAGCTCAAGCATAACATGATGCTGTGTAGATGCATTGGCTGACTGCTCCCCCGTCGTCTGTTCAGCTGGAGTTTGTGAGGAGGAAGTGTGATGGCTCCACCACGCTGGCTATCCTGAACCCAGCTGACCCCGCAGTAGGAGGTACGTACCACCAGGGGGCTGTGGTGACCCTATTCTCATTCAAGAGCAGATAACATTGCACATAATGTTAACGCTGGTAGACAAGAGGTTACTTTCTCTGTAGTCTGCCTGTCAGTAACATCCATGGTTTCCATGGTTTCAGATGTGGGCTACTGTGCTGTGAAGCTGGGCATGATGTCCAGCAGGCTGCAGAGTGGAGTCAACA
This sequence comes from Amblyopsis hoosieri, assembly GCA_027564755.1. Classification (NCBI taxonomy): domain Eukaryota; kingdom Metazoa; phylum Chordata; class Actinopteri; order Percopsiformes; family Amblyopsidae; genus Amblyopsis; species Amblyopsis hoosieri. Next base: position 20,762 of record JAODUE010015337.1, read on the forward strand.
CCCTGCAGGGCTTCAGAGAAGACAAGAGGAACATAATCACACCTGGTAAGGGGATTCCTGACCGAACCCCTCACTTATGGTTGTTTCACAGCTCCTAATAAGGCTCTAGTATGGACCTGTGTTGTAGTAGAGCTTTAATTGGGCCTGAAAAGTTAAGCCCGACATGGACCGAGCCCGACACAATTCTGCCCGACCAGAACGCGCACGTGTATGGCTTTTTGAAGCCCGTGCCCCATTACAGCTTAACATTTTTGTATAACTTTCCCAGGCCTGTGTCCATACGCTGTGCATCGCCATAGAACTACATGTAAATGCGTATCAGATGGCTCTCTAATTTTCTGATTCAGTGACTAAATGGTATATTGACCGTGCTGGATAGTGATTACATGCTACGATGTTGAGCCAGGAGCTAAAGGAATAACAAGCTAGTTGTCATATGGTGAACAGAGTGCAGAGATGCAGCTGCTTTTCTCCGCATACGCCTAGGTCTTATATTGTAGGATAGGTTATTAGGTAAGAACCTAACCTGTTCAACGTTATTTGAAAACGGCTTGGATCAAATACATATATAAATGTATTCACCTCCTCAGGAACATCCATTTTTGCGTTTCCCTCTAAATAACAGGATCGGCGAGGGGGAAAGGTAGGATCCAGACTATAACCGATCAGACTGCGCTACGACTCAAGATGCTATGTACACACACTGCAAATGATAGGCCTATATTTGTATAATTTATAGTATATTCATCCTGAAATGAACATGCCTGGTGAAATATGTGAGAAATAAAGACCGACCCGGTCAGGACCCGACGGGTCCCGGCAGAGATCTTTAGCTCTACTGTGTAGTGTGTCCTTATCACAGTGATCTCTATGGGTAAAGCTCAGCTGTGTGTGACTCTGTGACTCGGTGTTTAGTGTCCTACTTGAACTACGGGCCCTTCACCTCCTACGCACCTGCCTACGACTCCAGCTTCGCCAACGTCAGCAAGGAGGACTCTGACCTGATGTACTCCTCCTTCGGAGAGGAGTCTAGCCTGCAGGGCTCTGAGAGGCATGTATAGCGTTCCCACATCGTCTCTCTGCGTCTGCAGAGCGCAGCGTGGCCTAAAACCTTGAGCCCACTCACATTCAGCCTAGGAAATAACAGCAAGTTAGCTTAATTGTGTCTCTGGGATTGAGGTTTTCTTTTTTTCCTGTTCGGTGTGGTTTAAACAAAACCCTCAATGTTAAATGTTGCTTGACGTTCTGCGTAGGTGCGGCATCTTTCCGCATTATTTGTTGAACATACTGTTGTGAAATGTAACAGATTTACTTTACATTTTTAGCCGTGGTGAAGTGGGTGAGCTTTAAATATCCTGTGTGTGTGTGTGCGTGCATCTTCAGCATCTCAGAGTTCCTGGTCACGTCGGAGGAGTACACATACAAGTTGGCAGACAATCTCATGGACGCCATGACGAATGGAGAACATTCCAGAACACTGGGGAACACTGAGCCAGTGAGCATCTTGTGGCTGTCCTTAGATCTCTGCCTCCACATAACCTCCCCATACGTATAATTCCCATGGTTACAAGACACATAATCAGCATTATGTTTTGTGTAAATGAAGATGATGCCCTTCCTTACTTGGCATTTACCGGTCCTGCGTTAATTGTGTTCCCTTTTCTATCTTTCAAAGAGGGAGGATCGTTTTATTTTATTCTTTTGGGAGCGCTTTGTTTCTGAAATGGCAGCGCGCCCATATGCCTGCATCTGAACAGGATAATCACGGCTGTGTGAAAGCCTTTCCATTTGGAACACGGAATGACGTACACTCCAGCTTTAACGTTTTGTCTTTTTGAATGTCATGCAGGTGGATGAAGCCACTCAAACCCAGGTGTCAGAAGGCAATATGAAGGTGAGCTGACACCTTTATATTTAATGGGACAATCATTTTGTCCCACTGTGTGCATAGCGCCCCCCAACCCCCCCCCCACTTGCTACTTCAAAGTGACGTGCTTCGTTTGAAACTGGTGAGACTAAGCACGTGCTCTGGAGTGTCTCAGTCATGCATAGTGTTTTCAGGTGAGGGAGGGGTTGGTCGTGTTTTAAACCAAAGCACAATCCTTTCTCTTAGACTGGCTGGCTGTAACATAATCTTTGCTGGCCTCTATTTAACTTGTATTTAATGCTGGCTTTAACCACCAGGGATGGCCAGACACAAAGACATAGTGTTTCGCACAGTGTGACGTCCTGTTTGTTTAACATCCAGGGAGTTCTAGTGATAGTTGAGCATTATACATGTTAATAATATAAAGTCAATTTAGATGGACGTTAAATGTACCGCCTACCAGACAGAATGTACTTATTTGTGTTGGCCTGACCTGAGCTTGACCTCTGGATGGCTCCAGCTCCGTCAAAATAAAAATAGCCTATATCAGAAATAGCCTGACAGCGAGGATTAGCACGATATTAACCCTGTGTGTGTGTGTGTGTGTGTGTTGTTAATCGTCACACCTTTAAGCCTCACTGTTCTCCTAGTGGTCTGACCTCTCACTACGTGTTGGTCCTGCATCTCACACACACACACACACACCATATGGTCCTCACTTGTGCTAGTGGCAGCCACAACTGTCTCTGCTGCTGTGACGGGCCAGGCCTTAGTACACGTGGAAGGAGTCCATGTTTTCTCCCCCGCCCGGCCGGGCTGAATGTCTCCTCACAGCGGTATCGGCAAGCAGAGTGTTCTGTCTGTCTGTCTGTCTGTGGGGTGGTCACACAGCAGCTCTGGGCGTCTCACGTAGTTCACAGGCTCCCATCGGACTGACCCACGACCCCTAAGAAGAAGTGATTCATCACCGTGACTCACGGCAGGGCAGATGACTGGATGCTCTGATTAGAGCTTCTGCTGGACACCGAGCAGCCCTGCCTGTCAGTAGCCAGTGTGTCACAGGGCGTGGAGGTGAAGCAACGCACCCAGCTTTAACATGGTTGTTGTGTGTGCCTCTCCCCACACCCAGGCTGTGGACCCTGAGGCGTCCTGTGGCAGCAGCCGGACCCCCCTGGAGGCGGTGCTCGGCTTGGGCTTTGGGCTGCAGACGGAGGACCACCTCTCTGGGGGTAACCGTGACTTCCTTGTTGAACCCATGAGCAAGGCACACGAACATGCTATCTTAAAAGAGCAGGTTTTAAACACTAGTAGTCACTAGCTTGTCTAAATATGCTATATTCCCTCCTCCTCATCTGGCTGAAGCTTCATATAAACCGTGGCACTCACTGTGATGTTAACAGTTATGGATCTGCATTGGAGATCCTGTTAAATCAAAGCAAATCTCTGGTCTGGGTTAGTGAAATGGTCTATTAGCCCTTCATCTCCTTATTGATCCTCCCAGACCTCTAACAGCACGGACACAACCACCGCCGGTGTCATGTAACCGCCAGCCACAGTGCAGGGCTCTGTCTCCCAGTTAGAAAGAATGGTCTCTTTGTGTGGAGCAGCTCTAAGCTGGCTACAGGAGGCATAAGTAGCCGCTGTGTTCATGTTTTCCCCCTCCTCTCATCCCAGAGGCCTTGCACTTCCAGCAGAAGTTGGACGAGACTACAAAGCTCCTGCGTGAGCTGGAGGACGCCCAGAGGGAGCGGCTGAGTGCCAAGCAGCCCCCGAACATGATCTGTTTGCTGGCCCCCACCACCAAAGAGCTCCAGCTAGGTACAAGCCCTCTCCGGCATGGCCTCCTGCTTGGCCACGGCACTGCAGCTCAACCCTGTTGAGCCCTAACATCCACTGGGTTACATAGGAGCTACCTTAGAAGATACAGCCTGTGAGCACATACGTTAACTTATGACCACCTGCCTAATATACTGCTAGTCCAAATTATAGATGTTCCTAGCTACTCATTTTCCTGTCGTTTAAACGAAATGTCGACTAGTCTAAAAATACCAAAACACTCATAACCATTCAAATAGATCACAATCAGGCCTCAAATGGTCAGCGTGTATACAGGTTGCCTACCTACCTGCACTCATCGATCGGCTGTTTTGTCTCAGTGGGTGGAGAACACTTTCTAGATCTCCCTATGCAACAGTCTCCTTTCTCCTCATTTAAAAAAACAGAATCCACCGTATACCTGGTAGGCCGCTTCACATTCGGAAGATTACAGTTACCCTTAATGGCAGCGTGCCAATACCACTCTGTTACCGTATTCACAGGCAGCGGGACGAGAGAGTTATGAAAATCCATAGATCTATGCTAGGAACGTAGGGAAATTGAGCAGATTCAGCAGATTGTTTCGCGTGTTTCATGTGCAGGATGAGGAGTCAGGCAGAGAAAATAAAATGTTTGACCCACTAGTATTTACGGTGCCGACTATCGATGATAGCAGCGTTTAACCGACTAATCGCGCACATCCCTAGTCCAAATGCAGCTCTGACCCTTTGACCTCTGAAGGTATCCTGTGGTATCTGGCGCCAGGACGTTAGCATACTTTTATCTTTTAAGTAGCGTGGTGGAGCCGCCATCCCACAATGCATCCTGGTGGTCTTACTGGACCAGGTGTTCCCAGTCTGTTTGCGTGGCCGGTGTTTGTGCCTTCCACACACAAGGTTTGTGACACATTCCTACCATGGCATCATGCCCATGGCCCACCAGCCTGTTTACTGGTTTGTCCCTCCTCAGACCACTCTGGTGGAGGTACTCACCATTGCTGACCGGGGGCACCCCACAAGACTTGGTGTTTGGGAGATGCTCTGAGCCAGTCATTTGGCTGTGACTATTTGGCCCTGGTCTAAGTAGCTCAGGTCTTTATCTCCTGCTTCCAAACCATTGACTATGAGAACAGACTGTTCCTTTACTCAGTTAAGGGAACAGTCTGTTGTCATCTATATTAAACAGTAAGGCATACTGCTTAATATATATGAGAACAGACTGTTCCCTTGCCTTTTAATATACAGTATCTCACAAAAGTGAGTACACCCCTCACATATTTGCAAATATGTGAGCATATCTTTTCATGTGACA
>JAODUE010015358.1:0-23320 GCA_027564755.1 Amblyopsis hoosieri
CACACACACACACACACACACACACACACACACACACACACACACACACACACACACACACACACACACACACCTATGTGAATAAAGCAATGTTAATGATGCATTTACTGTTAACCAGTAACATTAGATGTGTTATTTTCCTCTAGAATAGGTACAGACCACAGGGAAGTACATGTGCAGCAATACAATAGACAGACTATAAATAATCACGGTTTTAACTACTGCTATACGACCTTTTGAATTAAAAGATGTGTTCCAATCACAATCAAAGGCAAGTGCCAAGAAGCTCTCAACCACTTTGTAGCAGAGCGGCTTAGTGGCCAACACACTTGTGGTTTGTGGTTGCACCGGGCAGCACCCAGGTGTTAATTTGGACATCTTTAACACCAGAGTATTTTTCAGCATGCACACAGTGTGCACATATGTGCTGAATTTGACAGATTAGTGACAATCCCTGTCTACACCTTTAAATATTCAATTGTACACAAAATAAACACCTACATAATTCACCATTTGAACAAGGTTTTGCCTGCTGTACTGTAGAGAAAGTGAAAGATAATCTAGCAGAAAGGTTAGATAGAAAGATAGGTTCTGACTTCAGAGCTTTTGTTTCCCCCCAAGGGCCCGATTGAGGACTGACAAAGAATGTGCCTTTAGCAGCCAAATATTTGTCTGCACTTTGCTCTCTGCTTTCCTGACCCAGTTTTTTCTACTATAGTGTCTAAACCGGCTCCTCCCCAAAATATTACGCACCAACAATTGAGCTCATGAAGGCGTTCAATTATGCGACACAATGATTTCATTTTGATTAGCTTTCGCAAGCGGACACAAAATATGGAGACATAATATTTATTTTATGTCGAGTAAAATGGATACCGTTATAGATAAAAGAACATTGAAGGGGCCTAGAGAAAGGATTCCACCATGTAAAAAGACAAAAACCCCAGCCTTTCCTCACATACTCCATGTCCCTTTCACAAACAGAAGGACTGTTGAAAGAGTGTCCAGTGTATATGCTGGTAACATGATCTCAAGCGCACACAAATATGGGGCACACAGGGGGAATGCAGTTCTCATAACATAATCGATATGAAAACATGGCAGCCACGGGAAAAAGAAAAATAGCCAGCAATCCTTCCTGAATGAGAACAGCATGGCCTGTGCTCTTTCGGGTCAAACCAAATTCAAATTGGGCCGAACTCAACCTTGGGGTAAAGGTTATTGCTCAGGGAATTTAGTGGAATTTACTGTACAGTCTATGGCAGGGCTTTTCAACTCCGGTCATGGAGGGCCGCACCCTGCATGTTTTAGATCTCTCCCTGCTCCAACACACCTGATTCTAATGAACAGGTCGTTATCAGGCTTCCAACAACCTTGAATCAGACGTGTTGGAACAGGGAGAGATCTAAAACATGCAGGGTGCGGCCCTCCAGGACCAGAGTTGAATAGCCCTGGTCTAGGGTATGGGATGGGCAATACTTTAATTAAAATAAGAAACTGAAATCATCCGGTAGATCCTCTAGCTTTCCAATGTATTTGGATTTATGTTAATAACACTATACAGTACATGTCGGATGCTATGTTCTGATGTCAGACATTGTTAAAGAACCCTCTCTTGAAGTCGGTGGAGGTGGCAAAAGGTATAGAGAACACACACTCAATCCTTCATGTTTACCTCATAGCTGTAGAGCTGTCAATATGACCAAAACGTACATCCCTGGTACACTCCCTGTACCAACCTTTGAGTAATGCTCGCAGAATGGCCACATCAATGTCCTGGTGATCGTCAGAGCTAATGTGAAACACAGTGATCTGTTTTCCAAAAGGCAGAAGAAAACAACAATCAGAATTTTTCGTGGGGAAATCAAAATTATAGTCAGTTAAATGTATTTCATCAAAAGGCTATCAACTGGCATTAAGAATAAGATAATTGATTGAAAATATATTCTAAAACATCATAATTTCACTGAAATACAGATTTCAGAGAGACTAGTGTATATCAATTTGCATTAAAATGATACAGACCTACCAATTACCTGCGAAAATGCAGGTAATTGGTAGGTCATATACAGGTTGTCCTGTCCAATAATGTGTAATATGTGAGTCAACAGGGTGACTCAAACACAGTTAACACATCTAGACACCCTCTAACAATAGAGCTTGGCGGCTTACCAGTTCTTTGTTTTTCATGCACTCCATGAGCGTCTGGAAGAGATGAATGGCATCACTGTGACTGAAGTTGAAGGTTTTTTTGATAGTTGCAATGATCTCCGTTTCAACCCCATCAGGAAGACCTCTGCACAGAAAACAAAAACAAAAAAAAAACAAGGGTTATACTACTGCATAACAGTTCACCACTGTAACCAGCGCTGCTCACAATGAGGAATGTGAAAAGTAAACCATGCATGTAGACAATACTGGTCAGTCACGGGTGTATCAATATAACCAGTGACTTATGCCTAATATGCTACATGCACATCAGCAATGCACGCAGGTTCTCTACTAGGAGCTTCTAATTGCCTTGTTCCTTTGCATGTGGTCGGACTGATGAAGTCACACCTCTGTGTGCGTATGTGTATGCATGTGCGCGTCCCCTACCCTCCTTCCTCTGTCTGCTTGTGGACGAAGGCCAGAATGTCAGCAGCACGGCCTGTCCCCTCGCACACCACCACAGGGACGGGGGGGCTCTCCTGCAGATACTCCAGCACGCTCAGGATCACGTTGGGCCCCCCCTCGAAGATCAAGGCCACCACAGGAACACCCTGACCGATACCTAGAAACAATGTAGATACACACACACACAGTTTATAAAACACTAGCGTCTCATACCAAATATATAGCGGGCAAGCCGTTACCTTATCTCACTCTCTCAGGCACAATGAGATACACTGACTGCACACTCACTTTAGATCCATTTGAAGGTCCCAGATGGTGGGCCAAAGATTTACAGTGCCAAATTCGCCTTCGGCGCCGTTTTTCTGCACATAATGTGCAATGCACGAACTGTATAATACATACTGCCTTGTGTCAAAGCAGCTCTATTGTATTGTTAAAAGATCTAGCAACAACAGCATTAGGTCAGTCATTTGTTTATTTTACCATCTTTCATCAGATTTTAGTTAACTGGGTAGTAATAATGACCAAAAACAAATGCAGTTATCGGCCAGGCTAGAACTGAAATATACTCCAAATGCAAGATCTGACCGTTAGCGGCACTTCGAAAAAAACACGGCCTTACGCGCGTGAATTCTTTGGAGGTTGATGTGCTTCTCCAGCTCCCGGCGTAGTCGGACCTCGGCACCGTACCTTCCCACCGTCCCGTCGTCCACCAGCAGGAAATGGGAGTGCAGGTTGTTCAGAACGTTGAGCTTACTGAGAGGATTCAGCAGCGTCTGATACGGAGCTATGACCTATGGGGGCCATATGGGGCACAGGGTTAACATAAACTGGAGCAGGGCAAGTGCAAATACAAACACTTAAGCGTAAGAGGAGGTGGAGGGGGCCACTAGAGATAATTTACAACTAATGGGGAATAATCATTTATGAAAAACTACACTCCTCGGTTGTGCCCCAGAAGTAGGGATGCACCGATTGCACTTTTTCCTGGCCAATTACGTTTACCTGTTTTTTTTTTATAAACACAGCCTGACCGTCCGGTTACGATTGTGGCCGATTCCGATATTCATAGTGCTTTCACAATTTACTGCAGAAATCATTTTGGTTGACATTTTTCTCACTTACAGTCCCCGTTCGTCAATTTCCACACCGTGCAGACATGTGCAGGTAGTCTACATTAAAAGTAGGCGTGTGAACGCATTTACAGCACACGCATGCCGACGACTCATCCACAGCACGTAACAGACCTACGATCGGTAACGTAACCAGCTTAGACACACCGGCAGATTGCAGGTCACGGCCGGTCACGGTGAAAACAGGCCAATTCCAGTCACCAGTCGGTCTATCCGTGCATCTCTACCCAGAAGTCCAAGTTACTACACAGCTACAGTTTATATTCTGAATGAACTGTGCATTATAGTGCGAGTGGGTGTAGGGGGAAGGGTGGAGAAGGGTGCTGAACTGTGGACACTGTAGGGGGATGGGTAGAGAGGCGTGCAAGGTGCTTCACACTCAGGTGTGGGAGGGGCACATACTCTTGATTTTTTTATAACCTGGTATTTAACACATTAGCAATTCATGACACAAAAGGAGTGAATCTTTAACATGAGATGCAATAAGGTTATGAGTTTGATCTTACATCTCTTCCAATGAGATCGTTCCTGTTCTCAATAACCCCCCAGGGAGCAATCCCAATAGTGCAAATTTTCTTTGATGACCTGGAACAGTGCTCTTTCAGTGCGTCACCAACATGCTTCGCCACACCTATCATGGCAAATACAAAAAAATATATATATATATATATATATATACACACTTTTTTTTTATGCCCCCCAAATACATCCTTACAGTAACCCTCAGAAATAACAATATATGATGATATACGATTAACTTAAGTGATCACATAATTCTTCAAATTCACTGTGGAAACAGCTATGGTTGTGTGATAAATAGAGACGCCAACCATACATGTATAAAACACAGGGACAACTGTCACTGTGGCCGGTCAATATCTGTATTGTAATATTGCCCAAGCGGGGAGCTGAAATTAGCCGTGAAGCTAACCCACAGAGGGCCCTGTGATCTGCGCGCCAGCAGTCCATCCCAACTGGCCAGGGTGCAAAAGAGGCATTAGGAATAATCACTGCTCTGGGTAATTGACCCTTTGAGTAACGAGTTAAACACCATGATCAGACCGCAGTGTCTTGACATTGCGTTTTTGCTGCAGACACGCCTGCCGCCGTGACACAAAGCCAAATAACATGCTTAAAAGCTTGGCACGTGCTGCATCAGCACATAGATTAGTGAAAGCATTGCGGGTGGCATTTCAAGGCCCTGGCAAAGCAGCTGTATACAGCTGCACCGGGTGCCATGTTCTCCCTTTACACCAATCAACAATGTACAGTACACAAAGATCACCCCCCCCCCGCATATGACATTCATTGCAGAACGGTCGACAACGACTTGAAACAAGCTGCGGGTACCTGTGTTGACCCCTCCAGTGAGTAACCAGGCTCCTGTGGTGACGGCCGCTTTGATCAGGCCTTTGCCCACCACCTGCTTTATGGTCGGGTGGAGGTCAAAGTTCTGGGTTCCGCCGTGGACCGAGATGAGAATCTTGGGGAGCTCCATCTGCCACTCCTTCAGCATCAGCCGCAGAACGCTCTCCGGCCGCGAGTCGTGGGACAAACGCACATACTGCACCCATTTGGCAGAGGGAAAAGATAGAACACACATGAGACCAATCCAAATCCCCCCAAATGGTTTAGGAATGAAATAAGGCCAAAACAAACCCCACCCTCCTCATGTAGCATTTATGGAAATTAATGGTGTTTACTTTCCTGGGTAAACACAAATTTAAAAGAAAATAATCTTCTCACATTATTACGGTGCTCAAATTTTGGATTTCATTATGCAACACGGAGGTGCCAGTAATTCCCCTAAGGGACACATTATTCCCATGTTCCTTCCCTGGAAGATGTTGAGGTCACACCAAGAAAGAAAGTTAAATTTAATTCTACACAAAATAGTTAGCCACAGGGATATAGCCTGCTGTAACCAGAGCTAAAATGCCCTTGAATTCATGTGAATAAGGTCTGGGCACGCTCCATTGAGAGGTGTTCACAGTAATCGCCTTCTACTGGGCATAGAACTCTGGTTAATTGTGAAATTATTGGACAGCGTTTAACCAATCGGCATTGCTACAACCGTATCGCTTCAACTAGCTTCACAACCATAGGCTTGACTTAAACATCATTGCACTTCCATCCTTATTGATCCACCAGCAGGGTGGCTGTGAAAACGCTAATGCAAAAATGGTTTCCAGACTAATCTCAGCAACGTTTTTTTATTTTGTTTTAGCTGAGAGCAATAGTCGAATGGAGCCAGGCTAACAGAGGTAGGCAATATGGCCAAAATCAGGCTATTTTTTAATGTTCACTATTACGATAACATACGGTATGTATCAGTGTATAGTATACTTTCTAAAAGATTACTTTTCACCTTTAATATTTGGTTCATTTCACATTACAAATTGATTTGAAACACCAACTCAATAAATTTGAGTTGATTCAAACGACTCAACTCAACGTTCATCCCACCGCTCCTCCGACAGAGGTGTGTGTCGCCATGTGTCTCCTACCTTCGCCCTGTAGGAGTGAGAGCCCCCTTGGAAGTTGATGACACCATAGGCGTCGGTAGGGCTCTCCTCTGTGTGCTTGTCCACAGACCACTCCTCCGGCAGGGACAGGCTGGGGTCGTCATCCAGCTTCACGTCCGAGTACTTCACGGCCAGGCTGGCTGTGAAGCCCACGTGCTGTCTCACCAGACGACCACAGCAGCACCTGGTGGTGAAGGGGGGGGGTGAATAAGACAAGGCCTGTGTACAACAAATGCCCCTTCAGCGCTGAGAGCGCCTAGTTTCAATACGAACCACACGTAGTTCAGCGCTCCAAGCGCTGAGCGTCGTCGTCGCAAAAATGCCATGGGCGCTTTCAGTTGAAACGTTTGGAACAGCGCTGGAGTTGTCAATTTTGTTTTTCTGTAGCCTAGCAACAACAAGCACTGGAGAGAAGCGCTCTCGTGCGCTAAAAATGTGCCCTTAGGGTCCACCAGACACTGTTGTTTAGTGTGGCCAGTTGGTTGTGCTGTGCAGTAAAACATAACATTAGCCTGCCTTGTTGAGCGTCCACACTCTACGTGGGAGAGCGGGATTCGATTCCCGGGTGGGGACTAACAGACCCCAGTAACATTAGCACGCTGGACACTGTTGCCGTAAGACGTTTTCAGATACCAACTAGAATTTGTTATTTTATAATATATTCATAGGCCACAACCTTTTCCCCAATAATCCCAGAGGTGATTTTAACAGTTCTCAATGTACTGCAAAGGATTTTTGATAGCCCACAACCTCATTTTCACAGCGCTTCTCAGGCACATATTGTTACCAAAACCCTTACTATGCTGTACTTATGTCATACTGTATATTGCTGTTGTCAACAAGTCAAATTATGTGAGAAAATGTCTTAAATGAAATTACAAAACAAATAATTTGAACAATGTTTTGTAAACAGTGGAATCGTTTAGAACACACACACACACACACACACACACACACACACACGCACACACACGCACACACACAAAGAAAAAAAGTTTTTTATAGTTTTCGGTATTTCACTAATCCTACACAGCACATGGGGCTCTAAACAGGGCACAAATGTTCAGAGTCCTACAGCATTAGAGGACCTTAAAAAGACCTCTAGAATAAAATGTTTGGATAGGAAATATTTGTGCTACACAGAAGTAGTACCTCATATTGATTAAGAAGTAGTTTACCAATGTGTGTATTTTACAACACCTCCTTTAAAAGTGAAATACCAAAAAATAATCTAAAGAAATACAAGAACATTTGTGAAAATCCTGCTTAGCACTCTACACTGCCTTTATACAAAGTTAGTTGTTTTCTGAGGAGGCAGAATTGCATTGTGAAAGCGGGTTCGTGCAACAGGTTTTGACAGATATTTCTGAAGGCTGTTTCATGCAGGCTGCCTCTATAAGAGCGCTGATGACCAAAAAACACTCACCGCACCAACTGTTGGCAGATCTGGCATCCTGGAAGGCATCTGCGAAGAAATTAATACAACAATTTTTACAGACAAAACCGATTAGCGCAGAAGTACATCACAACTGTAGAACGTTAAATTGCTGTATCCACTGTAGTGTATGTACAAGACCCGCTTGCCAAGTCTACAAGCAAAGGCAGAATTCTGTTAAAACATTATGAAGGTTATCTTTCAACTGGGCAGCATGCCTGGTCCGACTGGCCTTTTAAACAAAGCGTTGGGAAACCTGCCAGGAGGCCTCATTCTGATCACATTCAAAGCTAGAGGCTAACGTCGTCTTGCATGCACCGACACCTCTGGATCACCTGGCTGTCAATCGTTTGCAGAGGAAAGGCCAGTGGAAAATAATTGTTTTTGAAAGAAAACACAGGGAAAGAAACACAAACGAGTAATAACAATGGCTGTAGGCTACACTTTCAGTTTGTGAGGAAATGTGGATGAGAAACAATTCGATCTAGTTTTTTTTAAGAGGTTAAGTTCATCTTAAGCATTGTAGCAAAAATTTGGTTTTATTGGTATGGCAGATGGTATGGTAGATAGTGAGTGGTTAGACATGGCCTGTTGTAACAGGCTTCATTCCATACAATTCTAGTGCTGGCATGTAAAATACTGGGGGGAACATTCACATAAACTCGTTAACGACATTGACCAAATAGAAAGAAAGGGAAAATAACATAAAAAAATAACAGGATCTGAAGATACTAACAAGTGCATAGGAAATGTTGTGCACAGAAAAGTCCTGGAACAACCAACTGAAGGACAGCATGATGCAACTGTTCACCCCTGGCATTCCCTTTGGGTTGTAATTAATGTGATAGCCATAAACAGTGCTGTAGCCATGTGGGAACTGCCTCATTAAAACCTTTGGAGAGTGGTGGTTTGCCTTTAGGCTTACCTTAACAGACACAACATGCTATTATATAGGTTAGGTGCCACCATAGTTACAATCACTGCAAGGCAGACCAAGTTTTAGCTTGAGGTGGTGCATAAATGCAATACCTGTGGGGGTCTTTTGACACTGGAAGTATGTACACACATTCCCTCTTGGTGAAAGTACTTTCTATCCAGGGTTTCTGGGACTGTGGAGAGAAAAATAGAAGAAATTAGCTCCATTATGAACACTATCTCAAAGCTGTCCTAGTGAAAAACTTTTATGATCAAGGGAATATTCCCTGTTGAAATACGATATAGGCTTACTGAAGATGATGCATTAACTCAGCTAATGTCAACATTATCTTCACTCTAGTTTAACATCATTGGTCAATAACTGCTGCAGACTTTGACTGAACACAAACATGCAAAGAATTTCTGCATATTGAGAAATTTGGGTTTGGCAATAAATGTTTCCCTCTCTAAGAATTACAAAATGCTAAACATCACAACATGAAAAATAGAAGTTAGCAATATCTAATCCAGGACTCAAAAAAGGATTATCACACGTTTTAATGAAGTCAACAATAATAATAATCCAAAACTACAGTTGAGGCGTACTAGTGATGTCGACAGACGTTAAACTCAAATGCAATAAAAATTAATCCGTTGCCAAACCAGTGTAATGTCAAAACAAGGATTTGTGTCAAGAATTTTCAATTAAAAAGGTCCCATGCCTTACTTTCAATAAAGCTATGAGCGGCACACATGATTAGTCATTAATCCCTCTGTTCCTGGAACTCACAACCCCAGCAATACTGGAGAGATTAGCCCAACAAATGCACTACTTTACACAAACATTTAAAATATGAATGTGGTTCCCACAGTAATGGGAGCAAATGCAGATCACATTTCAGTAGCCACCATAATTTGAAGGTGGATATCAGATGTTGAAAGACGATTTGTAATATCATTTTCTGTAGAGACAGCACTGTTTACATCCAAAATGCCATCATTGGTCATCCATATTCTGCATCATCTGCTCAACATCCCATGCCAAAGAGAATAGCAGCAGCATTACAGAACTACTAAGCAGGCGAGTGCAGCGCTCGGACGAGCTGCCGGCGAACAGGAGATGAATGCGATGAGTGTACCTGTTTGTCCTCCTCTTCGTCTCTGTGTTTAAGGGCTTTGTATAGGAACATACCAGGGCTCCTTCACGCATCTCTTGAACAAACCACAATGACCGCTGACGCCTTTCTGGAGCATCGGAACGCACCCTTGTCTTTCTTGCATGCGCACAACCCCTCTCTACCAGTCTCTCACTTCTGGTGGTCTTCTAGAAATTTCCACACACAAAAGTGTACAGCAGGACTGATGTAGTAGACACGGCCTCAGTTAAAGGCCAAGTGATCAGTCTGAGACTGGAGCCACCTAACTTCCCTCACTGTTAATCTGTAAGAAGCCACTTGGGGGTGGGTGGGGGGTCTGATGAATGTGTCTGGGACTACCTAGATATTATGCTAAGGCCAGGGAGAAAGAGAGGATGGTGTGGGGTGGGGGCTGTGGGAGAGGAATAGTAAATGGGCAGAGGCCTCAATGATATATACCCCAGCTGTCTGCTAAAGACACACCACCGACCGTGACTCATAGGCAACCACTCTCCCAACCTGCACAGCAGCAGGTAGTCCCCATGGTACGACACCACCCAGGCCCCTATCATTACTGGTCTTAGTGGAAATGCCTACATGGTAAAAAGCAAAGATTTCATCTACAGTGCTGGTTATATAATCTATTTTAAAGTTTAAAAGCAGGTGTGCCTGCTTCATGTACAATATACATTTACTAATTCAGAGTCCTAAATACTAGCAGCTGGATAGCAGTAATTACCCACCTAATAGGCCATTTTATCAGTCATGTAAGCTAATTTGGCAACATTAGGAATAATGCATTAAAACATGCGTTCCCTGCATGCCTAGCTTGTAACAAGGTAGTTGACGTTATGAAAATGTGTGCAATTAAAAAGGATTTCACTGAGTAGCTTGGCTCATACTAGACAAGCAGACCATTACAGAACAGCACTAAACCATTGACTTTAAGGGCACAGATCATCCAACATGAAAGATATGCCCTTACTGCGTGACACTATAGTAATAAACTACAGTCAAATCATAAAACTGCATGTGAACATAATTCAAACTGGCCCTTGGTGCATTGTATTCTGGTGCACATACATACATACAAAAATGTATGTATTTATGTATGCACAGTATGCAGTATGCAGTATGTATGCAAAGTTTGGACACACTTTCTCATTCAATTGAATGAGAAAGTGTGTCCAAACTTTTGGCCTGTACTGTATGTATGTAAAAATGGTGGTGCTGTGGAAGGTTCTCTCTCCACAAAGCAATGCTGGAGCTCTGTCAGAGTGACCATAGGGTTCTTGGTCACCTCCCTGATTAAAGCCCTTCTCCCCTGATCGCTCAATTTGACCGGGCGGCCAGCTCTAGGAAGAGCCTGGTGGTTCCAAATTTCTTCCATTTACAGATGATGGAGGCCACTGTGCTCATTGGGACCTTCAATGCTGCAGAAATCTTTCTATAGCCTTCCCCAGATTTGTGCCTCGATACAATTCTGTCTCAGCGGTCTACAGACAATTCCTTGGACTTCATGGCTTGGTTTGTGCTCTGACATGCACTGTCAACTATGGTACCTTACTAGCTTATATAGACAAGTGTGTGCCTTTCCAAATCATGTCCAAGCCAATCAACTGAATTTGCTACAAGTGGACTCCAATTAATTTGTAGAAACATCTCAAGGATGATCAGTGGAAACAGGATGTGCCTGAGCTCCATTTTGAGTGTCATGGCAAAGGCTGTGAATACTTATGCACATGTGATTTTTCACTTTGTTATTATGGGGT
Organism: Amblyopsis hoosieri; assembly: GCA_027564755.1. Classification (NCBI taxonomy): domain Eukaryota; kingdom Metazoa; phylum Chordata; class Actinopteri; order Percopsiformes; family Amblyopsidae; genus Amblyopsis; species Amblyopsis hoosieri. The sequence continues at coordinate 11,533 of JAODUE010015358.1, forward strand.
ATTGTGTGAATTGAGGAAACATTTTAATTTTATAAAATTTTGGAATAAGGCTGTAACATAACAAAATGTGTAAAAAGTGAAGCGCTGTGAATACTTTCTGGATGCACAGTACGGCTTTGGTCATTAAACATCACCCCTGTCCCATCATACTAGTCAAGCTGTGCCTCCTTATTACACAGCGATCGTTCCCAGAGTGTGTGAATGGGACATATGAATGAAGGCACTGTACCTTGAGTACACAGTGTAAAAAAGGTCTTATGGTTCACACTGATATGGTTGTACCGTGTCAGTGTTGTACCGTTTCCAAGCCACGGTAAAGCAAAAGCCTGTCACCTCAGGTCACTATGTGAAAGAGGGGGGCGGGGTGAGCAGTGCTTCATTTTAAAGCAAAAGTCACTGAAACAAAGCGATTTCTGATAGATTAGTTAAAAGAGCCAATTCCTCAGCCTGTATGGTATTTTCACCTAAGCATGTCACATATATTGCATTAAGACCTCAAGGAACTGTGTCAAAATGTGGAAAATGGACATAATTTGTCCCCTTTAACATTAAATTATCTTTTTTCTACGCAACACCAAATTTAGCCTAACTTGCAGCTTCAAGATTGGGTCTGCAACTCTCTCATGCTCTCCTCCATTCCCGCACCCACCCCCACCCCGTTCAAGCCCGACGCTGTTTTAACACTGACCTGAGCAATGGGCTGAGTAACCGGGCTAGAACTCCCATTGTGTGTTCCTGGCAGAAGACAGATTACCGGTACTGCATTAAATCCATAATAGTACTCTGCAGTCTAATGCACACAGGATACACCAACCAGGATGTGTTCCTGTCACCGCCATATGACTATCAGTGTTAGCTAGGCTTACTGTTCCTGTTAAACAATACTAACAATTTAGAGAAGTAGCCTAGGCTGCTACACCTTATCGACAGGGAATTTAATATTACCTGCATGTTAAACAGAATATCTAGAATAATTGACAAGGGCGATGAGGAGGAACTAGTTTATGTTAATTAATAAATGTCTTTCTCCCGACCTTTAAGACCAAGAACGTTTCAAATGCAACAGCAGGCATGTGCAAACAATGAGATGCTAAAATATACAAGGACAATAGGAGATGGTGTCCCAAAACAGTAATATTCCTAATGGCTGATCTAGCACTTGCATCCCCATTGAGTCGCATTTTAGCCACGTGGTTTAAGATTAACAGTGATATCTGACTCAGGCGTTCCACGGAGAAACTCAGTTTTCAGCATCACTACAGTCATGCTACGTTTCGCCATGCGTTTGTTCGGGCTAATGATATTAGAACGAGGTTCTAATACTGGATGAATGATTGTCATGCTTGTGTCATTTAGATAAAATGTAGGTGTAACAAAGATTTATTATAGCAGGTCTTTTAGAACAGGAGCTCCGTTAACCTGTAACCATGGCATCCAAGAATGTCAGACAACAAAAAGACTCCAGGGCTTCATAGCCTCTGCCAAAAACACATGCGCATACATACTATACCTCTTCCTCTCGGCTTTCTTCCTCTGCAAGGCACCGAGTTTTATGACCACACCGTTCCTGACTGTAGGAAAACATGCCATCTTTTCCAGCTCTTTCCTTGGATTAACAATTCAGAATACCTGCCAGGAAAGTAGTTTACTGGGAACCACAGTGTTTGCATGTAACCTTTTTTGTGTCCATGCAAAGTACAAACTGTTTAATTTGTGTGGTAGGCAGCCTACACTTTAAATACATTTAAAACAACAAAGAATGTGATTGGCTACTACTGTGTTTTGATAGCTCCTTTTGGCAGCCATCTATACAGACACACACACAGTTTCACTCATGATTCCCCTTTGCCTCCTGTTATTTCCTGACAATTAAAGAGAAAGTTGGCCGCTAAACATGTCATTCCTCTATCTCAGTCCAACATAAGGGATGAGGCAAAAATCTGGCTTGGCTATTCCCTCTTTCACGTAGAATGAAAGGGTGTGTTTGCAGCCGCCACACAGAACCTGGTTTGGGGTCCAAAGGGTCGTGACAGCGTGCAGCTGGGTGAACGTGACGCAGCACGATTGCTTTTTCAGGGTAATGCTGAAAAAGCAATCCTGCTGAGCAAAAGTTGTCTTTGGATGACCGAAACCAAAACAACAAGTAAATACCATTCATTTAGGCAACAGCTGCAATACATAACACCCCCCACCCCCCAAAAAACACAACAAAGAGCAGCAGAGTCTACAATAACTTGTCACTGCGTGTAGCAAACTGACAACCGGGATAAAAAGGGCAAAGTCGGGAACTCTGCCAACAATTTAAAGATAGAGGGTCAAGGAGGCCATGTATAATTACTGTGATGTACATCTCCTTCAGCTCGATAGCTTTAGTTCATATAGCAATAAATATAAAGAATATAGTAGATTTGTCCCTTATCAGTTGCGTGCTAGGGTGTTGCCATCACAAGGTTTACACCTACTAGGCCTAATGGTAGGTGTAAAGAGAGAGATAAAATAGCAAATGTCTGTAGTACATCTGAAGACATCAAACAAGTGAAACACACTGTAATGCTAAAGAGACTATAATATTATGCCCTCTGAAAATACAGCAGTTTATTGACAGTACCAAAGCAGACAGTCCTTACAGGTTGGCATTACATAGAGCTAGCCTATGATCTTGTATTAATGTCAAAATAGCTCAGGTACAGCTAAACAGGGGTGTATACGCTACAGGCTTTGCGCACGCACGCACGCACGCACGCACGCACGCACGCACGCACAAGCTCATGTTGTCATGGAACCAAAAGTGTGTGGATTCTGTGGGAAACATCTCTGGCTCCACACCACTAATTCACATACCTCAAAGTGTCTTCACACCGTAGGCTAATTGTCTATTGTAGTAGAGGGCCTTCAGAGCATGTGACACGTTTTCTTGCAAACATCTGGCATTCATTGTAATGCGAGCCTGTATAAACCAAAGATAAACCAGGAAAGAAAGAAAGAATCGTAGCAGCAGGGGCAGGCTCGCGTTTCTGCTTCTTAAAGTCTCATTTGGGTTTAGAGTGGATAGCACTGTGGCCTCACAGCAAGAAGGTTCCGAGTTCGAACCCCGATCGTCCCGGCCTTTCTGTGTGCAGTTTGCATGTTCTCCCTGGGTTTCCTCCGGGTGCTCCGGTTTCCCCCACTATCCAAAAACAAGTTAGGTTAACTCTCTCCAGTCATTGCCGTTTGACCAGTGAGACTGCCTTCAACCAGGAGTTGGTCCCCGGGCACTGCACAGTGGCTGCCCACTGCTCTATTGAGGGATGAGTTAAATGCAGAGAACGAATTGTGCTACATGTGACAGTAAAAGCACCTTTACCTTATGATACTACTTTGAACGTGTTCAAACTTAACCTTTGCATGTTTCCACAAATTCCAGCGCATGATTTGACAGGTCAGTCGTCTCTTCTCTGTCTCACTATATTTCAGCACAGAGCAAACACCATGCCTAGAGGGGATTGCAGGGAGCAGGGTGGGCCAATCAGGCGAGACCTACACTCTCTTCATAAAGTGAACACACCAAGAGCCTGACTAGCCCCCCCCCCCCCAATCTTCCCAGTCAAGGGCTATTGGAAAAGCTTTATCGGTCATCTTGAACCGGGTCTGTGCATGGTGAAAGTGGATTAAAGATAAGAGTGCACAGGAGTCAGAGCAGAGTCAATATCTATTCACACTCATGCTCAGACGGTACACACACGGGAACAACACGCAGTAAGGTCGTAGAATAGCCTAGTGGTTAGTGAGGTGAGGTCATCCCATAACCAGATGGCTAGGGTTTGATTCCACCGTGGCCACAACTGTCTGCTGCAGGTAAACCATATTGCATAGGGGCTCAAACTGTGAGTAACAAATAATAATAAGATAATAATATGCTATAATTGGATAATTGATCCCAACCATGTCACAATACTCAATGAGATATATATATATATATATATATATATATAGTGTTTTGTTTTTTTAATGCAGTTAATAACCCTATGACATGTCTTGCCATTACTTAGAAGTACTTAGAGAGTAACAGGAAAATGTATCCCAACCCCTCGGAGTAAGCTAGGGCATGCGACTGGTTTAGGCAAGAAGCATTGTGAGCTAAATAAGAAACATATGCAGTGTAGACATTGGGGGTTTGAAGCTGGTACACAATACCCCATCTTCTATTTTTCACCACACGAAAATAAACGTAAATGAAATAAATGTCTATGCTCTATATGTAACATCACCATAAAATGCCAGCAAGTCACATGTATATGATCTATTGTATAATAACAATGTTTTAACACAGTTAAACCGTTCAATACATACGTTTAGCTCTCAGACAGTGGGCAGTGAGATAACTAAAACACCTTGCAGAAACTTCCTAGCTCAAAAGAACAGCCGGCTTGAAGTGACCTCAACTCCACCATGCAATGCGATGACAGTGACAGACGATAGATGACATTTACCGTAAGGCTACCCGGTACCTTGCTAAACAGCTACGCTTGGTTATCTTGCTGCTAGTGTAAGCAACGAGTCATTTATTACAGTCATACTATTGTACATTCGTAGCTAGTTAGCCTTTAGTGCATATCCTGAGCTAGGAAAGCAGCTAGCACAGGTTAGCCTGCTAGCCCTTACACCACCTTACCCGTGTGAACGTTTTGGACTTCCATGCGAAGCACTGTGTCAAGGTATGCACTTAACGTGTTATTGTTTATGTGTCATTAAACATATTGTAATCAAATGTCACAGAAGTCATAGTTCGTATTGAAAGGCATGATGCATGCTCGGGGAGACCTGCCACTCAAAACCCAAGCGTTCGTCACGACGGTCCTCAACATCAAGTGGAGCAAATTTCCAAGAAATTAAACCACTGAATATTATTCTGCGGCAATGACTTACCATTCTCTTCACCGTTGAGACTCAGGAAGCGGTGTGTCGTGGCTTTTATCCATCTATTGGCGGTGTTCTCGTTTTGCCTTGGAAGGAAAGCCCGATTGACGTTGGAGAAATCTGCCTCGGCTGCAGCTCCAACGAAAGGTTGCTTTTTCATAATTGTGCGACTCTAGACTGACGCTGCATGACGGTTCCAGCTGAGTCAGCCAGCAGACTGTCACATGACTGAGAGGCGGAGCTATGCAACACGTGTTCTTTCAATTACTTTGTAATAAATGCAAACCATTATTATCCAGCAATCTGATATATCCGTTTGTCGTCCGATTGACCCAGTGTTTATTCCCACACATTTGAGTAGTGTGCTGAGTACAGCCAAGTGATGACTTCCTCATCTAAGCCTATTTTAGGTCACACGTTGATAGGGAATACGAAGTAGCTTAGGTGAAAATGTCAAATGTGTACAGTAGGTAGGGTTACATCTAATGTATGGCCTTCCCTAGCTTAGAAGTAACAGTGTTCTCAAAGTGCCAGTATTTCACCATTAGGTCTACTGCATTGAACTCTACACTGTATATGCTACATCTGGCTAAATGGTTAATTATATTGTCTTTACTGTTTTATTAATTACCTGTTGTCTCCCACACATTTTTTAAAAGGACGAAATATACAGACAGACAGAAAATTTATATTTTTATTTTTATATGGAAAACAAAAGGAAGTAAATCAATTATAAAAACTGGTTACACTGAAACCCTAAACAGTTATAAAAAGTTATTATATTGTGGTTATAGGTTGTCATTACCCAAAGCCCTGACCTCATATGTAAATTACTATGAAGTATTATAAAGTGCTTTCAAAATCATATTTCAATAGCCAACATTTACATTATTTCCTTAACTAGAAGTCAATTAGGTTTAACATCCTGCATATCAAGCACAAACAAGTTTACAAAATAAATGTTTTCCCTAAACAGTATTTATTACATCCATCAAAACACCACACTCTGATTCTCTTGAACAAAGCATAACTTCTGTTCTAAAATAAATGCTCAATTAAGTAATATCCCTTGCTTTGCAAAATGTTCATATTAAATATTTTTTGTAAAAATAAAATAAAACTCAAGCTGTGGATTTCCTGTTTTGTAGCACTTAGCATACTTCTCTTCCTACGGAGCCCTTAGTTCTTCTCTCTGAGGCGCAAAAAAGAAAGAGAAGAGAGAACAAATATGTAAAATATCACTTTTTAAAAGAGAGAGAAATAATTGCTGACATAAATTCAAATGTATAATACCCAGTGGCATTATCAGTTTACCAAGCAACACAAAAGCGTTCCATAGCGACCAAACATTCAGCAAAGGCATGCAGACATGGTATATGAACAGCGATAGTTACACACGCTTCTGGATGTTTGCATAAACAGACAAATGTATGTAGCAGGAGATGATGACAAAAAAGAAGAGCATAAAACAATAAATAAAGAGATTAATATGGTGTTCGGGGAATTCCAGGGCCATAGCGCTCTAACTTCTAACTGTCCATTGAAATGTGGTTATAAAAAAACATAATCAAAACCTATGAGAAGCAGGGAGACCAAATCACATACGAGTGATCTTACGACACCTAGTGGTTACATCATTTAAACTTATTTTATGAGCACATTTCAGCCATTGTTCACCTGTTACTCTGCTGATTGCCTCCACATTTGGTTAAATATGCATTTCAAGAGTGCATCATACATGAGAAATTGCAATGCCAGTATGATCATTACGACTACTACCACCCCACCAACCTGTAGCTTCTAATCTAAGTGGTGTTCAGTTATGCTTTTGAACCTGGAAAGTGGGTTAAAAATGAGAGAAAGACCATGAAAGAGGCTGGCAAAGATAAAGGCTGTGCATTAATAAACACTGCAGCATGGCACAAGAGGCGACATGGGGTGCGGTGGGGTGGGGGTGGGGTCTGGGTTAGTGGAAAGCACACCTGGTAGCAAAGGCTCCCTGGACGAGTCCAGCACCTGGTGGAGATGAAGCTTGGTCAACATATATCTGTCCCTCTCATGAACACATTCACGTCTCCATTCATCACCCACGTACAGTGGCTAACACCAGATGCTACATCGTTATGTGGACCTCAAGCATACGTTATTTGAGGGGCAACTCTGGAAATAGACATATACATTTTGGTCTGGCTTAGACTCGTACGAGGACTGGTCCTTTTAAGCCTATAAAAAGAGACAGCCCCAGTTTTCAGTTGAAGCTCTCTTCACACAGGCAATGCTATCCTGTATTGTTTGGTTTTAAGATAGTGTTCCTTTCTTAAGAAATAAAACTACAAAAACAAACTTATCTTGTTCCAGTATATTTAATAATTCATTTCCACAACAGGAGTTTCTATGCTATGTGTTTTAAATGCACGTACTGTAAGTGGCCGCTGGCATAAAAAGATGCTTTTACCACCATTAGGCCAAAAAAAAAAAAAAAAAAAAGCTCTGACCCCTTTTCAAATTATTGTGAGGCATTCCTTTGTAGAGACATGCAAGGAAGGTCTTATTTCTGACATTCTTTATAGCCTGTTATGCCACTATGGTGGCCCTATAGGCTTTCGTAAACTTAAAATGTCCGAAAACAGCAACGGTTATGTATTTTGAGTGGTGGCAATTTATGGCGTGTGCACAGATATAGTAGACACTTACACAGCCGTAACACACACTGGACTATATGACACACTAGAAGTGGGTTTAACATTGTGAGCCTAGTGTTAGGCTAAATCTACGCTCAACATCACAGAAAAAGCTAATACAAACTGAATGGCTGTATAATCTAATGCACTTGCTGAGGAACATGCAGCGTTGTCAGTTAAGAGAGCAGCACAGTGCTTTAAGCAGCTATGGACAAACACATTTTAGTAGAAGTTCACTGACATAACCCAATTTCACTTAACTTCCACACCAACATGAAATACACTACTGCATGTTTATATACAGCATTTAATTAATAATGTCCAAAAGAAAACCTCTCATACATAAACTGCAGGGTTCCCACTCTAAATACAATTAGAAATTCCCTGACCTTTCCCTTAAATTTTATTTAGAATTTCCATGATACAATACAATACAACAATAAACAAACTAAGAATGTATGTGCTGTTATTTCCAGTAGGTGCAACTAATGTAAACATTCCAATACCAATAGTTTCAATGCCTGGAATAGATTAAAAGATATTCCATGATATTCCAGAAATGGACATTTCACCAGAAAATGATTGACAGGCAATCTGACTAATCAGGACTAATCAGGAGGCCGAAATAGGTTGCTAAGCGCCACACTGTCGGATAAACAAGAATCACTGCGTTCGCCGTGGGAAACGGTTTTATTTCTTTTTCAATTAAATAGTACTATATTTAAATGAGAAACTGAAACGGCCAGGTAGCTATATCCTGCCGTTCTCCTGCTGGGGTGACGACGACCGACCCAACAACAACAACCAGCTAGCCTGGGTGGTTTTTCCTGCCATCCCTCTCTCACCTCATAAGTGGTGCCTGACCAGAAGTGCCTCATCTCTCCCCTGCAGCCAGCCACCAGGGCAGAGGTTATCACGGTGCAGGGCACCAGGTAGAGCAAGGCCGGCTGGCCCATGCCTGACAACAGCATCACAGCAAACGTCACCACCATGCCCACCAGGTAGGCTACAGGGCGCGGCAGCACACAAGAGGAGATTGGGGGGGAAAAGGTCACAGAAAAAGAGTCAGTTTAATCAAAGGCTCGATATATATAACTATCACAGAGCATCACTCAGTCTGTTCTGAGCGTGAGATGCTGAGGCGAGAATGAGACCAGGGAAAGTGAGACCCCTGTTAAGGGGGGGCGCAGTTTGTTTCCATGTGAAATTTGGGCCTGTGTAACTGTAATGTGATTAAGTTGTGCTGAGATAAAAACATATGTACAAGCTTATTGTTTGCTTCTACAGCTAACACTTTTGGAATAAACCTAAAGTGAGTAATATTTAGTTAAGTAATTTGACGCTGTTTGTCGCTAATTCGCGACATCCGTCCATAATGGCTACATTCTGCCGTAATGGCTGGTACCCAAGCCAACATTGGCGCACCACGGGTCAGCCAAAATGCCACGTGGTCCCGCCTAGGTCTTCACCAAGGCTTCGGCAGAAGCCAAGCCGAACTTGGTGCATCAAGTTCGACTTGGCTACCACCACGTGTCCCTAATTTGGATCAAACCTAAAATAATATATATATATATATATATATATATTTTATGTGCTATATAAAAATTAACAATCTCAAATTAATTTAGCATCACCTTGAAAGCAAAAACACACAAGATTAATTTCTTTCTATTATTGGAAATATATTCAGGCGTCAAGGGGTTAAGGGCTTTATAAATAAAATTGACTTGACTTGTCATAAGAGAAAATGTTTACATTATTCTTAAAGTATAAGTATCTTGCTCAATTCAATAATACATCAAAAGCTGAATCAATGTATTTATGAACGTTTCTGGAATAAAATATAAAAAGTTCTTAGTGGAAATACTAATGTATACATTCAGGTGAGAAAGAGACCATCATTTACCTACGCAGCAGCTCAGAAAATAGACCTTATTTTGGCTGTTGATCCACACATCAAACCTGCTACAGTAAGCCACCAATAGACCTGTTAAGACCATGAAAAGACCCAGTATGTGAGTTATTAGTACTTAGTGAACGGTGTACAATTTGTTATACTGTATATTCTCAAATTACTGCAATATCGTACAGGGATGCAGGACGCACCACGCATCAATATCCTAGCCTTCGCAATGAGTTTCCCATGTAGCATCTGAGGGATCACCCTATGGCATTGAAGGGAGGTGTTTTTGTTTTGATACGAGCTCGTATTTAGCAAGCATTCTCGGGAATACCTTTAATGCAGAGTTAGGAAGTCTGGCACCCAAGCTAACCAACTGTCCATGATGTTCATAATACTATTCACTCAATACAACTCTAACATGACAACTAAACCCTGCTCACCTGGGACAATGATGTCTCCGTAGCCCAGAACGGAGAACTGCATTCCACACATGTTCTGGGACCAGCTGGAGAAGCGTGGTACTCGCATCACCACTGGAAGCTGAGGAGGAATGTGAGGCAGAGGAATACATTTTGATTGGTTGATTTTCCAAGTAATGAAATCCCTCTTAAGCCAAATCCTAACTTTTGACCTTGTTTTACATTTTTACAATGAATATGCAAAAATACATTATAAAAAGGTGTGTTTTACATGGCTTTACAGTACCAAGTGAAGCACTTATTCAGAAATTCAACCAAAATTGTTTTTAAGAAAAGAAAAGCAAAGAACACGAGTTCAAAAATACCTAAATATAACTTTTTCTTTTTTATATTAGTATTTTAAGCACAGCTCATTAATAGTGTAATCAAGCAATAATAATGTGCAATGCTCATGTGCTCATGCTTATGAAAATAATATCTTCAAAGACATGCTATAAAATCATCTGAAGGTCATGTGAGAGGGTACCGTATTCAAGTTTTAGTGCTTTAGAGCCTGTGAACATAGCATGCATGCCGTACAGTGTACAAAACCCCAGGGGCACCAGGAAGACTGGTAACATTGGTGAATCACATACTGTATATCATCTATACAAATTAAATAAACAAGGCGCAAGCCTATACATCAAATATACAGTAGGTATAGTAGCAATTAAATTCACAAATACCAATCCTGCCGAAGTCAACGGAATTTTAGAAAACTTCCAGTATTCTATAAGTCTTTATAACCAATATGGGCACCATTTTAAAGACCTAAGTCCACGATCCTTCACAGTGATGTACCAGAGACAAGTAGATGGGTAAGGTAGTAAGCCTTACTTTTTCAGAAGGAGGCTGGGGTTCAGCGGGAACTTCAACCATGTTACCTTGTGTCTGCGACAAAGCCCGCCCAACCCCAACGGACAGTTAGTTTGTCTTGTCGACCTCCGGGAATCATCAACATATTGCACGGTACCTCAGATTAGATGGTGTTAATGAAGCCAGTGCTCTTACACACGTGAAGGGGATTTCCAACAACACACATTTTACTAATAGACTGTAGGATTCATTCTGGCCCAAATTATTTAATTAATTACACTTTATTTTATTTCTGTTTCTGTTGTATATAGATTTTCCATTATTGTATTAAAATGTTTTGGATAATGTTATTTTTCTTGCATTGTATTTATATACTACGCAGTACGCGCCAAGGTTTCTTCTGCCAGAATTGGACAGTACCATTCACATACACATTTCTTTGAAAATGGCAGAGAGTTGTTTTGGCGAAATTCCCCCTATAGCAGGATGTGAACGGGTGTCTCACCTTCTCTCCAGATGCATCAGGGCCCAAAGCAACCTGGACCATGATGCTCACGCCATTCTGTTGAGGGGAGGGGGGAGAAGACAATGTATTCCTACATACTTTAACTGTATAGTATACAGAAATGCTCAGGGCCCCAAACTGTACAGTGTTCCAAGTTTTATGCCTTTATGAAACATATCACCTCAAATGTGACATTGACTATATTATGAAATCAGGGTTGTATTACTTAGTATGGGGGTGGGTTTGTTTACAGAGTGATAACTATCAATAAGATACAAGATATGCAGGGTTATCATAACGAAATATAAACTAGAGACATGTATGAAGTCAAAAATATCACAAATATTTAGTCACCGTAGGTGTACCAAAATCTGGTTTGGCCCCTGCACTAATACTGTATAGTGAGCATATATCACTCCCCCAAGTGAAATCTGGTTTGACCCCTGAACTATTACTGTATAGTGAGCATATATCACTCCCCCAAGTGAAATCTGGTTTGACCCCTGAACTATTACTGTATAGTGAGCAT
>JAODUE010015368.1:0-25749 GCA_027564755.1 Amblyopsis hoosieri
TCCGAGTTCCTCACGGATAGCTGAGCTTCTCACCCTATCTCTAAGGGAGACGCCAGCCACCCTCCTGAGAAAACCCACTTCGTCCGCTTGTACCCGTGATCTAGTTCTTTTGGTCATGGCCCACCTTGGAACCCGGTCATACGCCTTCTCCAGATCCACAAAACACATGTAGACTGGAAGGGCATATTCCCAGGCCCCCTCCAGGATCCTTGCAAGAGAAAAGAGCTGGTCCATTGTTCCACGACCAGGACAGAATCCGCATTGTTGTTCTTCAATCTGAGGTTCAGCAATTGGCTGAAACCTCCTCTCCAGCACCTTGGAGTAGACTTTACCAGGGAGGCTGAGTAGTGTGATACCCCTATATTCACACATTAATTACTTTATTATTTCTCAAACAAACAAACAAATGTAAACTAACAATATGTAAAGACTTATACAAATATATTTTAATAAGACAGTTGAATGTTCCAAAACCAAATTCACATTAGCTAATTCAATTATTTAAAATGTACAATGTGGAATGTCTATATTACTGCAGCATATAAAAGCTTGTTCCTTATTAATGCAGTGCTTTAGTGGGAAAAGCACTGTATCCCCACCTCCCTGAGATGCTTAAAAAATATCTTCCCTATTTAAGCGGCATTTATAGTTTATACATGTTTCTATCTCATCTTGGAGAGTGTTTACATGTCTGACGTGAATGTAAAAACAGCTGCTACAGAACCTGCAATTGTAACCATGCAGGGTGTCTGCAGTTCCCAAGCAAAGTCTCATTGGCACATTCACTGTTTCATTGTTATCATCATGTGTACGATGTTTACAATGTAATGGTGGTATCGTTATTAATTCAACATAAGGAAGAAAAGGCTGCTATAAAGCAACACACTGATGGATCCTTGGAATGTATTCATAATCTTTTCTATTTAAAACAATTCATAACCTCACACACTGGCCAAAGGAAGGAATAATTTATAAACGGCAATGCTTCCACTGACTAGACTGTTAAAGCATTTGCATTTATCAGGGCAGATTCTAAATAGGTGTACCATGCATGAGTTAAGAGTTTTAGTCTTGTAAATCTGAATTGATTGTCAGCCTTTTTCCGCATGATGGATTTGATGGTTATGAGTCCTTGTGTTTGCTCATCCGTTAGTTATTAGGTCATGAGCCAGCCATGACTTAAGTACATGCAAGTAAATTCTCTTAATGGGATTTCACTAAAAGTTGCTCACCTTCTTTTTGAGGAGGGCCATTACACATCCAATGATGTATGTCATACTGAAGTCATTAATGTCTTTCAGTCATTTTGTGTTAAATCATAAGCTTATGGACTAACACATTTTATTTTATATTTTCATTGCACAAATTTGACCAAATAATTCAGGACTATAAAATTAAAATGTTCTTTTTAGGACTCCACCAACCTACCCTTGATTTCTGTGCCAGAGGAAATTTCGGAGGATTGTATTAATGACGAGGCCAAAGAAGAATACAAAAGATCTGTGGAACACTTTCTGCACGTAAAGCACACTTAACCAATTAAGTACATTGATAAATATCCATAAGAAGCGATGCAGCGTGTTTCAATCTTTTGAATGGCAGGAAGTGGTTGCTGATAATTTAATAGGCCACACCCAGCCAGTGTTTCAGTTCCTGTGCCCTCTGGACAAGCTGCTGAATGAAAAGGAAAATGATGGAGGAGTGTGGGGCCTTCTGAGCAGCATAGCTTACTTCCTGACTCCAGGACAAGAAGATGAGGAGGTGCACAACAGTTTTACTATTTCTCAAAAAATTCATACTTTGAAATAAATGTTTTGTAGAGTAACATGAATGTGCCTAACATTTAACAGGAATTTAACAAGCAAAATCAAAAATGACAAACTCAGCAATATGTTTGATGATTTATTTAATTTAATTTAGACCGTTTTGTACTTTGGCTTGAAACAGTGTTTTTAATGTGAGCTGTTCTTAACAACAGATGTGCTTAATTTCTTAACAGCCCTGCAACCCAAACAGAAATGCTATCGGAGAGGAAGCAGTTGCACCAGATGCTGACAGCACAGCTATAACTGAGAATTGCAATGAGAGTGATGCTAGAATCCCAACTGTCATTATCTCCCTAGTTGATCCTACTTCAGAGCCATCTGATGAAGAGGCACTAAAGGAAACCCAACGTTTATACACATTAGATTCAACAAGTGAAGGTGATTTGAAAAATCCAACTGACAACCTGGATAACTCCGTAACCTTTGAGCTACAAATGAACAAACACTTGTCCCAGTCGCAAGAATCTTTTTCATCATTAAAAGCAACTGACCAGGAGGAACAGATCAGTCCAGCTTCCCTACAACACACAAGCCAAGACAGAGGTTGTGTGGCAGAAAATGTAACTTTAAGGAGTGTTAAACTACAGAAACATGTCAGAAAACTGTCATGTGGACTCTCAAAAATTAAAGTGAAAGACCAAAAAACATTGCCAAAAAGAGAGGATGGTTTGAAGAACCAAGCTAGTTGGGAGCAGCATGATGCCACTAAAGCCATATTTGACTTGGTGAAAGAAATATCTGGTTAGTTCAAATGAAAACGATTCCTTATATTATGTGTAATATATTGTGGTCTGAATTTTGCAGCGTCAGTGCTTATTTTTCCTGTGTATTACAGGCAATTCCATCCTTTTGAGCATTTTAAAACCGGTAATCTCCATTTTAAGAAAGTAAGTGTACTCTATATGACGTTTACACAGCTTCAAACAATCCCTGTCTGATAGTTTATGTTGTGTTCTCTAGGAAAGTGAACTCCTTCTTAGACAAGATGAATCTAACAGAAATGCAAATGGCCACATACATTGACACCCTGTGTGCGAAGCTGTGGCCAGATGGCTGCTCACGACCGTCTACACCCCCACGCACCGCTGAGGAAAAGAGTGAAACAAGAGCCCGAGCTCACCATCTCTTCACGTCCAAATGTACATGATGCCCTCATGATACCCTCGTGACTACTGTTGCTGTAGAGTCATTTGTCTGTTTGGGAACTAATCACGTTTCCACCTGTGATTTTACTTTTTTTGTGTCCTAGATTCTAACAATTTAATCTTGAAGAAGACTGATGTGGAGACTGTTTTTAAGGCTTTCCAGAACAGCGAACAAAACAAAAATCTGGTATATGTGCGTATCTGTGTGTGTGTGTGCGTGTGTGTGTGTGTGTGTGCGTGTGTGTGCGTGCGTGCGTGCGTGTGCGTGTGTGTGTGTGTGTGCGTGCGTGTGCCTGCTCGCGAGTGGGTGGTGGGTGTGTGTGTGCACGTGTGAGGGAATGTACTGTAACTGTCATTCTGTCTGCATACCTTGTTTATCACTTTTGTTCTCTGTTTATTGAAAAACAAATGTTCCTTTCTTGGACATAATGTATGAATCTTTAAATATTGTGTTAGTTACTATTTAAATGTTTAATTTTTTTTTTGACAGATGCTGCTGTCAGCAGTGCTAAGAGAGTTCTTACCTGGTGAGGCTGCCCTCAATAAAAGTGCCACAGTGCTACTGAAAGTGAACAACTACGATAACTGAATTAGCATTGAGGTTTTATTTTCTCAGGTGAATCACACCTTTTAGTTGGATTTTGTCATATTGACATTTTAGAAAATCACAGTATTTTCTTAAATTTTACCTCTGATGCATTTATTATGCTGTGAATTATTTTGATAGTAATGGACATTTTGCATGGTCCAAATTGATAATGTGTTATTAAACAATGATGTGGAATATTGAGCTAAGGTAGAAGGCCAAGATAATGTGTGTTATGTGGGAACGCTCATTCTTGATTATAACTCATGTTGCATTATTTCCTTTTCAATACCAAAAGGATGAAAAAGGGACATTGAATTATAGAAACAAGCTCTGTGCCTATGTGTGAGTGTGCTGCTAATACAGTGGATGTGTACCCGTTTGGTGTGAATTTAGGAAAAAAAGCACAGTTTGAATTGAACTTAACACTTAAAGCACTTCACATTGGTATTTTGTTTTATGTGAATCATGGTCATTCACATTATATCACATTTGAAAAAAACAAAAAGGTACATTTTATGTTGAGCTTGAGATTTATGCAAACTTATTTATTTTCCAAATAAATTGTTGAACTAACATTTCTTAAATCATACTCATTTTTATCCTTCTCCCACTTAGTTTCACTGTAATCTGACTACTAGATATTGTATACTGTATGAGCTGGCTAGATGCTTGCCCATATCAGTATGGAACAGGTAAGGTACACAATTGAAAGATTGTTGGTCCCATTATTTCACGTATAATGCATTATATTGGTTGTTTGTTTCTAAATCTATAAATGGTCTGGCGCCTGGATACATCTGACCTACTGTGGCTACAATACAAACTAATTGGAGATCATCTAGGTAGGGTCCCTGATTTGCCAGTAACTACAGGCAGATCTCTAATATACATAATACTAGAACATGCTTCCTGGTTGAGATATACTACCATAACTGTCATCGTTTAAAAGTCTGCTAGAAACGTGCAAGAATGGTTTATTAATGCTGTGTTTCAAAATGTGCAGTGTAGAAACTAGAAATGTATGTGCTTTATAAATCACTCCAGTTAACCATAATCACAATCTGATTAAATTGGCCTTGATATCTTCATATGGCTTAAAAAATAGGTAATAAAAGTTAATGCCATGATGGCATTGGGGCCAATTGACAGCATATTTTTTATTATTAGTTAGGGTTTACTATTTATTATTTTTGTCTTATCTGGAATGACATCACCTCCACGACGATAGGAGGCACTGCAGCAGCATTGCGGCTGATATTAGCAATCCAAAATGGCTGCGCCCTGAATGTCTGTTGAAGGCGTGAATATACACACTAATGTGACAGGTATGAAGAAACCTTAATTTTAAGTTATTTTTATAAATGATTTGTTAATCGTGCTACGTGAAATGGAAGTATGGTACATACAAGTTACAACTGCTCTGATGCATGTAGTAAACAACGCAAACCGGATAGCATTTCAATCTAAACTGAAGCAGATGCGGTGTACCGTACTTTAGGGTTTAGGGTACGGTACACTAGTAGTAGGAACGTAGCCGACTCCTGAGCACCGGTTCATCCTGATTTACTGAAATATCGACTATAAGTCGACTTGTACAACGATAAATGCACCCTACAGCTAATTAATAACTGTCCTGCAAATCACAATGTCTTTGTCACAAGGGACGTTCAACTTTTATTCATCACTAATGTACAATTACCATTTGTCGTTTTTTATGATTGACACCCCCACACCGACTGAATGGACACTGATATCATAGTTTCAGTATTGCTCTGTGCATTGACAGCATGTTGTCAAAAATCTTGCACGATATTGCTTATATTAGGCTATATTAGGGTGGCATGATGATCCCTGGTGGTCGACTTACTCCTGAAAGGTCATAGGTTTGAGCTCTGGTTTTGGCCTGCTGCTATACCGTATGTAGGCTAAACACATTGCTTCATACAGTACGTGCACGTTGGCTCATTGTACCGTCGTATCTAACTATTGATAAAAGAAAAGCATATGCCAACTGTAATATGAAATCAGCGCAAAATATAATTGGTTAGAGGACAGTTTAGTCCGTTAGTACAATTGTCCTTGTCCTTGTAGTACAATTGTATTTAACATGTCTGTGTAGATGGACTAATTTCCTATGTTCTGAGACATAATATAAAATGTTCATGTTTTACAAGGAGCCGATAAGAAAATGCAATTAGGGGAAAACTGGGAATCTGATGACCTAATGGGTGGCTTTAGGGCATTCAATGTAGCCTAAAGCAAGGGGTGATTTTAAACTCATAGCTTGTGCATCTCAGAAACATTGCTTTACAACCAGGCACACCATATTCAGATATTTATGCATTGTATAATTATTTGTATGCATGTTGTACCATTCCATAGAACTGTGTTTATGGTTGAATACACATGCGTTCTGTGACAGGAGAGGGTGTGTCTAGGCCAGTGGTTAATCTTGGTCACTCAAGTTCTCTTTCTTCAGTTTGCCTGACTCTCAGCAGTTAACCTGCCTTGCCAGATGAATTGTTGTCTGTCACAACTCCATCTGGGGAGCAGTACATTGAAACTGTTTCTAATGAGCAGGTACTTTCAAAACTATACTTTGCAGTTGATTGGATGAACCATCTGATCGTTTTTGTTGTTAGCAAGCCTAAACTAAGCCCGTATATGAAGCTGATTCAGTTGCTAGTACTCTGACACATTAAAAATGATTTCTAGGCTTTCCAGACTGATTTTCACAGCAAAATTAAACTGAAGCTTGTTAGATCAGGATGGTCTCGTGAGGCTCCTCAGCAGTGGCACACACAGTAATCAATAATTGGCCCCTTGGCTCATTTACTGTATGATGGACTGAATACTAATGTTGATGAAGTGGATACTGCTAGCCCCTTTGTTTTATATTTGATAGAATATTGCATAAAGGGAATCTCGTGAAGCTCAGTGAGTGGTAATAATACCAGAGTACATTTGTCCTTATTTGTCACTGAATTAGGCTCATTGTGATCTCCACATTCAATACGTGTTATTATATTTATTGGCTCCCAGATTAACTAGTCATATATGTCATTTATTCTGTAGTAGGAACTTTGGTCATATACTGTAGCTTACTCAATGACATCAGATCAGAAGTCTTCAACCATGGTCCCGGGGGACCGCTGCCCTGCATGTTTTAGATGTCTCCCTGCTCTCCCTGAACACACCTGATTCACATGAATGGGTGAGATGACGACCCATTCATTAGAATCAGGGGTGTTGGAGCAGGGACAGTGGGTCCCCAAGACCAGGGTTGAAGACCTCTGATCTGATGCATCCAAACATATTGATAGTTATGTAGATTATAGAATGGTTGATAAAATGTTACACATTATTTAAAGGTGTGCTGTGTAAAATCAAATGTTGTAACATACCTCTACAATTACACACTATGCCTAAAAGCAGTATGGACTGCAGGCCAGTGTATCATTGGGACCCTCAAGTAGTTCTGCCCTGGGATGTTTTTGGAGCAAACATAATTAAATATATTAACATTTTTTCAATAATTTTTCATTCAATGTTTTTATGGATTAATGTTTATTTACGTTATGCTTTAACTCTATTATTTATAGTCAAAGTATTAAATCCCTCCACTATACGGTCAACAATGAAAAGGTAAAAGCTAACACTAGATGCAGAGCCAAACTAAGATGTGATTAGATATTTAGAATATAGTCCATTCTACCTGTGCTTTTTTGGAAATATGAAAAAAGTAAAATATTGGGCCTTACTTTTTTACAAGGCATATAGAATATTCTTCAAATAGCACCATATTTAATTTTATTTAAAACAAATACATTGTTATCAGTTGTAGCTAAATGGAATATAATTTAGTTATTGGGAGACAGAAAGAATTGTATAATATTATATAATTCTTATTTATCGACTGTCATGGAAATTAAAATGCAATGAAAATGGTGTAAATGATAAAGCTGATAACATTACGCATATAGTCTAATTATTTTGCAGATATATGGGATTTAGGTACAATATGACCTAATTTATTATCATCCAAAAAAAGTATTATTAATTACCCAATTTTTCTTTCACCTGAAAAGGAAAGTATTGTAGAAATGTATAGGCCATGAGTTCCTCAAGGAACACAGTATCACGTCAACATTATGAAGGTCAGTATGAAGTTCTATGTAGCCAGATTGCAAAAATCTTTAAATCTTTTCATCTTTAGTTCTACATTTCTACATCAGGGTTTCAAAGACATTCATTATGATATTAAAGTAGTAAAAATAAAACATTTGACTTCATATTGATCTGGGTTGCTGATATTTGATGAAGACAATAGAGAACCTTATAACTAACAAACCAAGCTGGGTGTAATTAAGTCTGCATAATTGTTTTTTTTTTTTAAATAGTTATTCATTATGTTCATTAATCAGTCAGAAGTGCATTGTCAGATTTAATTAGGCTGTACTTTTGTGGGAACCAATAATTGCCCTTTTTGTGATCTGTTAAACTGGCAGATATTTATTGTGACAAATCATAGTGCATATATAATGAATACTAATGTTCTGAGCCATTATGTGAGAGATCTGTTTTCTGATGTTTATCTTGCACAGCGTAAGCTTAATGTTTTATTCAATACCTCCTTTAGAATTTTTTTTCTATAATATCATTTTTTTCCAGTGTTGATTTTAAGCCTTTAGCAAACAAGATAATACATGTTTTATTCAGCAAATTATCCATATATCCATATAAGTATGAATTATTGTTGCCACACAATTACCGAGCAAGGTCTGTGTGAGTGTAAGATTAAGCTTTAAATAGCTGCTCAACATATCTTGTAACACTTCTTGTAAAACACACAATGTTGAAGTCATAGCACATTTTTACTAGCATCACATACAAGGCAGTTTGCATATATATTTCACACCCTAAACACAGTATTCAATGCGGTGGGCTCCCCACCACTTAAGCAATGGAGTCTCATGTGAATTCAGTTATGTGTAGTGTACTGTCAGCTCAGTTGTTATGCTTTATGTAGGTCAATCCAGCTTTCAGTGCTTGGCCTTGTGATGAGACGAAGTGCACTTTTCATTATTCATACTGGTGCATTAAAGCGTGACTTTGTCATTTCCCCACCGTGTTTCAAATGTCATTCCAGAGGACCCGGCTTGGGATTAAATTCAACATTTGCTGCTGCACCTAATTGTTTCCTCTGTGTGTATTAGAACTCTGCTAGACCCAGAACATCAATGCCAAGTAGCCTAAATACCCATTGCACTTTCAGTTAACTCAGGGGGTAAAACGGGTCTTCTGTGATTTGTCAGTTATGTATTAATAACTGTTTGATAGCTTTCTCACAAGTAACGGAATCTCTCTTGCTTCAACTGGCTCTTGAATTAAACTGAATTAAAACATGTCCAGCAGTAAATGAGATACTTATGAACAACATGACATTGATTTGCAGTCTTGTATTCTATTGTAGTTGCAATGTGTGGGATTTCTAAGTTCTGCCCAAGATGAAAGATGGCTGTTATGGGAATTCTAGATCAAAATACCTTCTCTTTAGGAAGCGCTACATAGGTCCCAAGAGGGGGTACACGTTTCAGACCCTGGATAATTAGTAGTCTAGGTGGAATCACTGCCCTCGCTGGGGAGCAGTTCCCCTTATTTGTAGCTAAAAGACAGCAGGGGTCCCATTAATCTCTTTGGTATGGTCTCCCTTGTTGATCTAATTGGAACTTTTCTGTTGCTTACACTGAATCATTTGTGCTCCTATATAGCCTACTCTCCCTCGAAAAAAGTGCTTACATTTATTTAATGTTGTTTTCCTCCAGAATTACTTGTTCTAACCTTTAAAAAATGTTATTCGTCCCTTGGCTCTAGCTCTTGATGTTTTGTTTCACGGCTGTGTCTATCACCTTTTCTCCACCAATAGAAGACTATAGGTGTGCTTTTTATGTGTTCATCTTCCCTAGAGTAAGGCCATGAGTTCGTGCTGTTCTCCCCACTCCACTAATTGACTGCTAATTTTCTAAATGCCTTTGGAGAAATGAAGAAAGTAGTACCCTGTAGAGACCCTGTAATGATATTGTCACTTATCCTTCAGATTCCCCCACCCCCAGTGCATGCAACTATAAGAACCCATGTCCTCCTGAGTAGTCTCTGCTTTAGCTCAATGGTTCTGGGTTATTTTTTAGGTTACTCTTTTTGTAATGTTATTGTTAACCAAGCATTATTTTAATTAGGTTTTATTGCGTTATCATCAAATTTGACCACTGAAAAGTTAATTGTGAGCCAGAGGGACTTGTGTCAACTTCTGTTTGATGATGAAAAAGAACTGATATAAAAAATGGACAACCACATCTCTTTCACCAGGATAATCCACTGATCACTAGACAGGGGCCAGACCGACGGGTATTAGAAATGCCCTTCATGACCTCAACAAAGATGTGTAAATCCTGCTAGTTCTGGAGGTGCCCGGTAGGCCTAGTGTCTTAACTCCACCACTGATCCACACCACAACCACCTCAGGAGGCCTGCTTTCCCCGGTGTCGATCGAAGGCAAAGATTTTTTTAAATGACTGAACTGCTACAGAGTAGATGCCTGTGGGTGCATGTATTGACTTGAGTGTTATGATGCTTTAATGAGCCCGCCGTGTAAATGATTTGTAGCTGCTGAAAGGCTAATTTGTTTGTTTTTCATCTAATTCTCTGTTCCTGGGAAAGGAGCGGAGGGCTTTCCAGGAACACATTATGTCAAAGATATCCAAGGCTGCCAAGGCGGTGAAGAAGGTGGATTTAAGCGGTGTGATCCGCGCCATAGTGAGGTCGGGACAAGCAACCCCCGGACCCCCGCTGGGCCCCATCCTGGGACAGGTAACACTCCACCCTGTGTTATACCAGAGACTATTAGTTACAGATATGCTGCAGCTTAAAATTGTTTCCTGTATCTGTGTCAGATGATTTTCACCACTGCCACAGTGCAGTGGTTTTAGCAGACTAATCGGCAGGTCCAGCGTTTATTAATTCCAGTGAAGTAAACCTGGTCACAGATTCTTTCTCTTTTCTCCGAAAGATTTATATTAAACCCATTATCATAAGCCAAATGTCTTCATAACCTTATGATACTAAAATGCTATTTCTAAGACGGACCAAACGTAAGAAAGATGACCTGTGAGATCTGGCTACAAAGATAAGATTCATAAGTTCATTTAAAAACATTTTAGTTAGTTAGTTAGCGGAGGGCGGCATTTTTAACTTTCAACGGCATGCTGTATGCCGTTGCCGGCCACAACTGATTTTGCCGTCCTGCTCTCGTCCACTAGCATGATATCCAGTTTGCAGTCTGCCATGTTCCATGTGAACGCAGCATTAGGATAGTGGAAAGAGAACCATTTAGAACCCTTTCATATCATCGATGAAGCTTGTTAGACCACTTGTAAGACCACTTGTCTTAGTGGTCTTAATATCTTTGGTAAAACCCCACTCCTGGTTCCAGTTTTTGGTCTATTCTGGTAAATTTTGTGAACTATTCCTCAAGGCAAAAAACACACGCACTACTACACAAATGAAACGGCCTGACAATGCTTTGTTCTGTCATTGGCAGTGAAGTTATAAAATCATTGAATGTTTTTGTACTCATTTATTAGAAATTAATAACTAAAAAAATGTTTTACATTTCCATGGCATTCAGCAAATTTGATAATATATTTCATTAAAAATCTGTCTCTGAGGGTGAGAAGGACTGGAAACATCTTTGTGGGTTAAGAACAGCCAGTTCCTCTGGGATTGTTGCAGTGAGCCAAGTATGCTGGCTTTTAGCTCTGAAAGCTCTGCTTTCCCCACGCAATTAATATGTATTTACACTATCCATTATCATCTTGATAATTTCAGTACGTTAGGATGTTTTACTATATCTCATATGTCAATTAAGGTTATTGTATTTCATTTGAATAATTTTAATATGCAGTAGAAGTGACCTTGCTAACCCTTGCACATAGCTATGGCTTTCATTTATGCTCCAATTCACAGTAGTCTCACATCACTGTGTTATGCATGGTGTATGCATGTCGCTAGCACTCAGCTAGCTACAATTCCCTCCGCCGTGTCTATGGTGAATATGTACTAGAGCCAACACCTGTCCAGACTCTTTAGACTCACTTGTCTGAAACTCTCGACTGAAGGCGGAGTTGGATTTAGAAGAGGTTTAACTTCAAATTGCTTCATCCTTTATCTCGGCTTCTGATGCCCCAAGTGGGCTCATAAGGAGGATTTGTGGTGTAGAAGTGCACAGATGTCACTTCTCCCTGCTGCTTATACGTTCCTGTGAGTTAAACCTTCAGTATTCAGAAAAAGTTTTATTTTATTTAAATAATGCCATGGGTTTAATATCAAATAATTTGTCTGAACTTGATTTTGAGACTGCTTAGAGCCTTAGATTGTACTTGTTTTGCATATATGCTATTTTAGGCTTTTCTATTCTAATATGGGCATAATTTCTGAAATCACTGTCAATATGGATTTGCCTTTGGTATTATACTGCATATCTTGACTGTAAGATTAATTACTTCGTTATGAAATATACTTTAAAATCTCTGCTAAAAGCCAGTAGGCACAACGCCACGTGAAGGCTTGGCTGTGATGAATGATTTAGATGTTCGTCTGTTAAATGTGCTATGGTCTCCCAGCCTGGGTGGGTTAGTGCTCCTAGGGATGCATGTCACACAGCAGCCATGGTAATGAGCTGAGATGGGCTGAAACCATCCAAATCAAAGCCATACTGTATGTCGTGTCTAAAGGGGACTCCTTTTGTAAACTGTGTTGCCAGGCGAGCACGTTAGGCGTTTGTCTCTCTTAGCTTCCCTGTTCCACCAACATCAATGTGTGTGTCGCAAACTGTAAATAAATGGCAGCCGCTCTGCTTTAAGCGCCCGGCTCCTTTAATCTTAGCCCGTCTCTTCTCCTCGGCTTTCCCCCCCACCCTTTCTCTGACTAACTGCCCTTGACAAGGGAAGCACAGAGCGTTAGGCAGCCTGTCGGCCGCGGGGCAAATTTAAACAAACGAGAGAAATAAAAGGGGGGAGCGCAAGACGTAAAGGGGGAACTGACAGCTTTGGTGCCAGAGAATAATTACAGTGCAGAGTGAAATTAGCAAAGGCGAGCAGAGGGAAGAATGAGGAGAAGGTTAAGGGGAAGGCTGGAAAGCAACAGGAAAATTGCAAAAGGCCTCGTGCACATTATTGGGGAACCGGCTTTGGGAGTCTGCTGCTGCTGAGGGAAAGTGCTGAGCATCGTATATAGGCCTTTACAGGTGTAACATATTCAAGCGTAGTCATTTGCTGAGGCTGCTGCCTGCACCATTGCTGCTTTTATAATAGAAATATGAGAAGTTGCCCAACAGGGAGTGCATCCAGACTGCATGCATTTGATGTGTAGAACGAGCAGGGTAGGCCGAGATGAAAGCGCATGAGAAATGGCTAATATCTGCTATACTGTTCATCCCTGGACAGATCTCCACAGAAAGTCATCTGAACCAGGGAGAATCTCACAGTATCTTTTATATTGATAGCTTTTTTTTTTTTATTCACCTCATACATTACCCTAAATGGATTCTGTAGCACTGTAAATTAAGAAAACAAATCTGCATGAATACAATGGCTAGCTCAGTTAGTGGTTCTGATATCGATTAGTGGGAGCGGTGCGCAGGGTGCAGCTCTGTCGCTCTCATTGTGACCGTGCATAACCCTACCCATCTGCAAAGCTATTTTTTTCCTAACATTATGGAGAGACAAGATGACAGCATGCCCCAGGATTACTCTGCGACTGTCAGAGCTGATGGTGCCGCCGGCGTAATTGTGATAAACGACGACTTCTGCTCTGCGCGCGCCACCCCGGGCGGGAAATGCTGCGCCTATCTGGCTCTGAATTTGTTGAGGGTTTTCATTTATTTCCTCGAGGCTAGGGTCAACTGTGGATTGGTTAGTGCTGATAAGAAAACATGAATTTCATTCGACCACAGAATGGAACCCCATTAGGTAAGACGGTGGAGGGTGGACGACAGCTTGCCAATGTTGCCCCTTATAGCCATTCAGCTGTCAACACTAGAGGGGTGTGAAACACTTTATTACAATTTGTGGTGTGTCCCCGGGCTGTATGTCACAACAGCCATGGAATACGTTCACAGTATACACAGGGCACATGTCCAAGTCCCGTAAGGTACAGTACATGCGCACTAATTTGTGTGCCTACGCACAACAAAGAGGCTGGCAGCTCCGCTGAGAGACAAGGCACTTGACAGCTATCCCACCGCTATAACCCATCTTCCCACCAAGTCCAACAGCTGCAGTGAGACAGTACCTAGGGCTGGACAGACCAGTGACAGTAAAAAATACAATTAAAATGGTTTCTCCATGATCCAAAACAAACACATAAAATAACAGGTTTAGAGGGCTTGAAATGTTTTCTAGTAAAAATAAAAAGATGAACAGAGAATTGTCGGACGCTGCTAAATCTGCATTTCATAGGATTTGTTTCCTGGTATTCTTTTCCAACACTATTGTTACAATTTAACAAAGGCGTGCCGATTGTGTAAAATCTACATTGTCCATTTGAATGAACTACCTGTTCAGTGATATAAATATGGATTCTAGGATTTTGCACATTTTGTTGTTGTGCTCCTTGTAGCACAACAGTGTAAATGTAGTATTTTGTATATCAGAAGTTATGATCTAATAATGGACATTAAATATTAATAAGAACTCTCAGTGGAATTATAGGCTGAAATCTTTATACTCCTTGTGTAGAACATGACATTTGCTGATTAATGACATTTATGCCAATTTCCTGAGGCCAGACTAAAAACTATATCTCAATTCTGCCTTTTCTTGTACAAATTCCCTGTTGACTATGCGCATGTAAAAAGCAAGAGCAATATAATAAGCAAGAGCAAAAGACTCAGAAAGATCAGTGCTTGTGTTTCACAGGCAAGTGCTGTTTCTCTTTAAAATCCCTCAGCTCAAGTCATACTCGTTTTATCTCGTACTTGCATCATAATTACAGTTGGGTCATTTAGCAGACACTTCCAATGCGACATGCACTGAGCATTTACAAGTATTAAAGAGCAGACAGTGGGAGTTAGGCATCATTCTTAAGGATGCCCACAATAAGTCCAGGCATGTTGTTAATCAAACCTTAATTAACCTAAATATATAATGCAGATCTGCCTCATGAATAAGACAACATACTATAATAAATAAATATGAACTTCGACTTTAATGCACACGTCTGCTCTTTACATTATTTCTGATTTTATAGCAAACTGGAAAATGCTATATTCCACTCAAAGGAAAATCAAAAATACCATTCTCACGCCAAAAGCGTCGCCCAGCATGTATACTTGGCAGTCTAGTCCGAAATGTTTTCTTGTTTTCTGCATGTGTGTGTGCATGTGTTCAGGTGTGTGCATGCACGGTGAGAGCAAGGGCATGTAGCGTGTTGCATAACATACTCGTTTACGAGTAGTTGTGCATAAAATGGACAATATCCATATTATTTTAGTGAGGGGAAGTGTGTGTGTGTGTGTGCGCGCGCACATCATAGGTTGCTAACCGTCATTGCGTACTGCGTGAGAAAGAGACTTGTGCCCAAACACGGGCAAACATCATGCAGCAAGGGATTTCATCACCCAATTAAATGTCTACAGTTGGTCTCTGTGCGCATGGGTTGTGCAGTCCTTTGACCCAGCATTGCTGCAGCTATCCAATCGCACTTTAAAAATCAAATGGAATAAAGTCCAGAGCAGACTTTGTGTTTGCATGGTGAGTGGTGAGGACTCAAACAAGCCTAGAGTCTTTAATCCTGCGGTACAGTCCCATGCTGTCGCGGCAACGTCGCCCAAGGATTTGTGCTCACGTGCAGCGTGAGCGAGTCTCTCTAGAGTTCATGGGAAATGAAAGGGGGCCCCAGGGAGTTCTCTGAAGGCTCCAGGCTGACGCGGGACAGCGTCTGACTGTGGCTTTGTGAGCGAGACAGCGTGTGATAACGAGAGGCCGGCGCGGAGCAGGCCTTCCCCTGAGCTTGGTCCCCTCCCAGCTCGGGGCTCTGGCCCGGCAGGGTCGCGTCCCCGTGCTCTGCCCCGGCCCCGGTCCCGGCCCCCAGGGTCCCGCGCTCCTGCCGCCTCTCCCAGGCCGAGCTCAGCTTGACGGCCAGGGCCAGCAGGTTCTTCCCCAGGAAGACGGTGGAGACGCGTGGGTCGCGGTACCACAGCATGCCGGCGCCCCTCAGCGCCAGCGTGACGACGTTGACGGTGACCAGGCTGAGCCAGGGGTACAGCGCCTCCTTGCGGGGGCCCCGGCCCCCCGGGAGGCCCGCCGCCCCCAGTTCCGTGAGGGCCACGCAGGGCAGCAGCAGCAGCAGGGCGTAGCAGTAGAAGAAGACCAGGCCCTCGGCCCAGAGGGGCAGGCCCTGCTCCCCCCCACCTTGGGCCTCCCACAGGCCCGCCTGCAGGTCCAGCACGTCCAGCAGGTCAACCACCACCCACAGCAGCCGGCCGCGCACCTCCTGCTTGCGGCGCGGCGGGCTCATGTGGTCGGCGCCCGTCAGGATGAGGAAGAGGGAGGGCAGGCAGACGGAGAGCAGCAGCGTCAGGGTCCGCCGGGCCAGGGGGTCGGGGGGCCGCCGCTCCTGCCGGTAGTTGTGGCAGACGAAGAAGAGCTTGAGCTGAAGCAGGGACAGGAAGAGGAACCACAGGGCGTTGGCGAAGCCCCGGCGCGGGGAGCGCGCCTCGGACACCACGCCGGCCGACACGAAGCGCAGCGCCAGCAGGAAGCCGGCGTCGCCTAGCAACACGGCGGCGCACTGCCAGGCGCCGGGCCCCGCCTGGACGCCGCGAGCTCCCAGCATGCCCTGCTCCAGCAGGTACAGGTCCACCACAGCCATCGTGCTCACCGTGACCAGGGTTGATACGCACACCTGGGGCGTGGGCAGCATGCCTGGAACACAAGCAGGGCAGCATCTGCTGCTTTATGTGGACGGAGTCATGAGCCACACATACTCATCACTTAAATTACTTCAGTTGTACACATGCCTTTTTGTATGCTAATTAATGTCATAGTATGATGCTCGTTGCCATGGTTTACGAGGTTTGCTAAGAAGCGGTGTTATTTTCCATTCTTGCTCAGAGCAGCGTCAACCACAGCTCTACATGCTGAGAAACCTGAGCCTGTTTGTTTTGTGTTTTATTATTTTACTCCTGTCTATTGCTTTCTTGCAGTATTTTGAGGCGCTGTGAAATAAATGCATTTCATTTTATTCACTCGTGCTCTCTAAGCCCATTTATTTGCCATTATTGTCAGCCATGTTTGTTCTCATTGTTAGCCGCAGTCTTCGGTTTGTATAGGATCCTCCTTTACTTGAGATGGGTATTGACGATGTGACTTTTCTTTTGCCATTGAGTTATCTCTCTGCGCCCGGGTGAGTTTATGCAGGCGATCGCAACTTGTCTGAATATGAGTGTTCATTGTTCACAGGCCACATCTCAGTATAAAAACCTCCATATTGATCTGGCGGTGAGGAATGATTATCGACTTCAAGGCGAAATCGAACTAAGCTCTCTTTATCGCATTGCGCTCCAATGGCTGTGGCTCTTGACAGGGTAAACCACTGGATCGTCTGTTATCTGCCGTGCCAGTCAGGCTGACAAGCACTCGGCCCAGATCAATGTCATTATAATGCAAAAATCACTACCAGATCAGGTATGGTGTAATGGCAACAGTTGTGAAAGAGTACGTGGCAGTGTGTTGTCATCGCTCCAACACTAACGTTAGATCTGCTCCATGCCATTTGCCCCATTGAAGAATTCTGGGGAAATCATTCAGGGATTTTGAGATTGCACGCATTAGACAGGGAACGAGTGAAAGATTAATAGTGCTTTTGGCTGTCTACATGCCCAATAAAG
The DNA here is from genome assembly GCA_027564755.1 of Amblyopsis hoosieri. NCBI lineage: Eukaryota > Metazoa > Chordata > Actinopteri > Percopsiformes > Amblyopsidae > Amblyopsis > Amblyopsis hoosieri. The sequence continues at coordinate 17,506 of JAODUE010015368.1, forward strand.
TGTACTGCATGATGGTAATAGTGCATAAGTAAGCTCAGGGGACGAGAGCGATGAAGACGACGGTGAAATGCAAAAAGTAACTTCCACCCACTTACAGGAAGATGCGGCGCCTTATCTTCCAGATAGGCAGATTAATGCATTTGGATTCGTCACCAGGGATGCAGAGATGGCGTACTCGCTGAGATCTTTTTCTGAAACAGATGAATCAACGCGACGACGGAGGAAATAACATAGCCACATTAATCTGCTGCAAGGCAGACGGAGCTCATGCCAGCATCTGTAATATCTGATTATCCGTGAGGGCTTTTGTTTCACAGCACCCCGAAACTTGATTATCAATCTGAATGGATTTCACCAGCCTGCCAACGATAATGTTGAAATGTATTTCTGTTTTGTTTTTTTTACGGAACAAATTCAGTCTGCGGCGGATAAAGATCCAGTCGGTCCGCTTGTCTTTCACTAGACGACAGTGCATCTTAGGAATTCAGCCCCCTATGCCATACATTGTTAATACCCAGGAAGCCTCCCTGTCAGCCTGTGTCTGTGTTGTGACAGCCCGTCAACACATGTAATGTATTCAGTTTTGACTGAGGGACCAGGATGACAGGCCGTGTCCACCCAGCTCATCAATAATGACCACATTCATCATAGCCCTGACTGGAATATGAGTGCTGCTGACAAGGCCAAGCAGATTATTTAACTGTACGCATGAGTTGTAGCTGTAATGGTACAGAGGTGAAATTTGTACTCCTTTTTGTAGCTCCCTGGGTGTATGTTTTATTTTTATTGGTCAGCATTGCAAACCCATCGTGCAGTGCTGCGCTTACAGGGTTATGTTGTTCGTATTGTGTGCATGGATAGTGTAATATACATTTAATGTTGTATTTCTTAAGTCACAGGGGAAACTAACGGGTTTGGTTCACATAACCAGTGTTGGGCAAGTTAATCAGGAATAGTAATTAGTTACTATTTACTTATTACTCCTTTAGTCATATTACTTTAATTTATAGTCATGTTACAGTTACTAGTTACATGACTATATTACGTTCACAATCAATACTCTTCATTGCTCCTTCAGAAAAATTACAATCTGTGCAGCCAGCTCGTTTTAGAATTTAATCTCTTTATTGGAACAATAATTAACCTTAGGAGTCAACAATCAGCCAAAGTGAAATCATCTCAAACCAGATGATTGGACAGGTTGGTTCAATTAGCCTTACCTAAGTTTGCTAGGCCCAGAAATATCGTAGAACGCAGTAATGCAGCATTACTTGGATTAGTAATTGTAATATTATTAATATTATTAACTACTACTGTTTTGGGAATAGTATAAATGGTAGTTACACTAGCCTATAGTTACTGACTGTATTACAGTTATAGTGACTAGTTACTACCCAACACTGCACAAAATGCAACAAAGGTAAAGTATGTTAACAATTCATATTTACAAACATTATCTCAATGTCTGAAATTGTGTGGTGGGCGGACCTCGCCCTTACGAACTCAATTCACTTATCACCATCGATATTAGCAGCGAGGGTCAAAAAGTAACATAAGCCCTCGAATTTTGTCTTTATTTAAATAATAGCTTCATAACAATTATTTATTGAAAACTGTCCATAGATTTAATCCAAAAGACTGATTACTGTTGGCCCTTGCCTACCAATAGAACATCTGTTGATTTTGTTGATTTATCAGTCGCATAGGCCTACAGGTTTGGGAATTAAATGTTTCGATATTTTCTTTTTGTGAAACAATTGATAACCGTGCCGCATGTGTGATGTGGTGATGCCCAGTAGGCTATTAACTTGCACAGCCATTGTAAACCCCTCAATGCAACACCTGTTTCATAACTGCATTATAGCCTGTCATTGAATGATAAAGTGAAGGCATAGTTACCCAAATCATTCGTATTGCACCCGAGGTTGGTCTTATCGGCTAAGTCGGCTTGATTGAGAACAAGTCGAACAAAAGCTTTTTCGTTTAGAAATAAAGTATAAGCTGCTGTGTGTTCAGTCGACGATCATAGATCCATCCGTAACATTTTAAAGTGCGATTCCAGATTTCGGAATTTGCATATTCTTATCGTCCTCGCGTTTCTCACCAGCTATTTTCAGGCTATGCCAGTCTTCTCACAGCAAGAAAGTCAATGCGCTGCCGCGCTAGTCCCGACTTTTTTCAGAACAATCGTACTCAATATCCAACGAAATTATTCCTTCGCCTCGATGTGGCACATTCATTTTTCCTCTTCTGCTCGCTTCATTGTTCGTGCATGGGGATAGATTTGCCACCTCCCGCAATGTCGGCAGTGTCTTGACACCTCGCATTGGCGGCCAGCGAGGCAGCCTGGCTGAGCTCGTTTGTCCGACTGTGAGGTGTTTGGGAAGTCAGTCAGAAGTGGACCGGTGCTTAACGCGGAATCATTAAGAACGAAAAATCTAGAGATCGTGTTCTGGCTGTAGAGACGAGCGTAGCGTCAAACAGCGATAAAGCCCCACTGGAACTGGAAGCCTGACTTTGATTCTGCTGTTAATTTGTAAGCAGGTTACGTCCTCCCGACTCCCCCCCACCCCCTCTTGCTTCTGTTACTCCCCCGTTTTGCTCGGCTACCCAGCCGCCTCCTCCTTTCGCCATCATCCTTGGAAGTTTATAGAGAACTGGATGTCTAAATATTTAAGCGAACACGGCTATGGTAGCTATAAGCTGTTCACTGATTATGGTAATTATGACTTTGCCACTTGCTGAAAATTACTTTCATAAATGCCTGTATTGTTTGAAAGTATGTTGATTGCTTATTTGCCCTGCCTCTTTAAGTAAGAGCCAGGCGAGTAGAGCGAAAGATGCTTGCCTGTAAGATGTAGGCACATTCAGAGCTCAAGAGGCAGATGTTCCTACATTAATTATCCCCCTTCTGTCTCCTGCACTCTTCTTAACTCCAAACTCTTTTTGGGAGCAGTTCAGTACAGCCAGGCCAACCTTACAGTCGAAAACAGTCCTGCACTTCTGGAAATAATTTCCGAAAGGACGCTTTACCAAACGGCCCTCTATATTAGAGGCCCTGCTCATTAAAGGGCATCTTTACACTTCAGCCAACAGTCTTGCAAGGGCTCGACTCCTTCATCCATCCCCACCCCACCCCCAGAGCGGTGGGTTCATTCTGGACCCGGCTTTAATCAGACTGGTGAAAGAGCCTGACTCAGTGTCATCCTTCTTGTCAGATTCGGCTCTGCGCTCTACTGCCTTTCCTAGAGAGATTTTCTATTTTTCTGGCTTCACTGTAAGGTTTTTTTTTGTGTTCTCCTCCTCTCTTTTACAGCGGCCTCTCTTCCTGCCCATGTCTCCTCATGCTTGTCAAGCCCCCCTTTACTCTACTTCCATTTTTACTTTGTCGTTCCTGGTGGGTGTGGCTGAAGGTCACTTAGCACTGGCTCTCTTTGCCATCTTCTCCGTATTTGATGTGAGAGTGAATAGTGGGGGAGCCGTGCACAGACCTGAGTAGTGAATAGTGGGGAGGGGGAGCCGTGCACAGACCTGAGTAGTCCTGAGTAGTCAACACTTTCCCTCTGAAGTTTACGAGGGATACACCGCGTTTCCGGACATCCTAAAAACTGCTCAGCACATCGAGGCCGTGCCACAGTCCAGTACAGACCCAGGCAAGGAGCCGCCCCCCCCTCTCCGCGTTACTGCTTCCTTTTCTCTCTCTCTCTCGTCGGAGGCGCGGATGGAGCGGCGCGTAGGCCTAATCCGCTGTTATCCCCAGTCGTCAACTCAGAACTCTTTAAGCGCTGCCAATGCAGTGTTGTGTTATCTAGCACACTGTTCCCTGCCTGTGTGACTGTGTTCCTGCCACACCACCAGCCCGTCTGTCTGTCTGTCTGGCTGTCTGTCTCTCCTCCTCTCGTCAGTGCGCTGCGTTCCATTCCTCAGGCCCTCTCCTGTGTGGAGGCTCTGCTGCCCGCAGTTCAGACTCCCCTGTCGCCTGCTGCAAGCCGCCACACGTGATTAATCACGGCAAATGACCGAAAGAAAAAAAAAGGCACGGCGCTGTCAAGAGTGCGGGGAGGGGAAACCTGAGCATGTTATGTTTTTTGCCTCGACGCAATCCGCTTTTGTTCCATACCGCTCCTCGCCAATGGGACATGCATTCGTGGACACGCAAGATGTATGTTAAGGCCTTGGCTACGGAAAGCAGTGGCCTCGTTGTCTGGCGTGTTTAGTCTTTCTTGCACACGCTACACACACGGTGTGTTTAGTGGGTTGCTTTAAAAAGCGTGTGCACGTGTATTATTGTTCCGTCACAGTTCACGAGAGACTGGGGTCAAATCGTTCTCATTTTTCTGCCAAATGATTTGATGTGGGGACAATGGAGTGAACCTCACCCGTCCTGAACTCAATTTATTACGGCGCTATTGGATTTGTGTGGTGAGTTGGTTCTGGCTTTGACCCGGGCTACCCCGCTTCTCTGTGGCGTCGCCCAGCACTGGAGGTGGCTCTGTGATGTTCTCCCGGGTGATCGCACAGCCAGCGTAGCCGAGGCACCGCGGCAGGTTCGCATGCGATAAAATGGCGACACCGCGGCAGATTAAGTGGAACAAGGTAATGAAGGAAGATGAATGAGAGTGTTTCACATCAAAGAGTTTAATTAACCTCCCCCCTCTCCTTATCCCGGACTTCATCCGACCACCCAGCCCCGCCTGCGCGCGCCCAGGGCAATTTTTCCAGCGTCCCTGGGTGCCCAGGGCAATTAATCCCGCCTCCAGCCCCAAGGCTTCTTATCCTCGGCCTGCATCCTTTTATCTACACGTTTTTTACGCTTCTCTTTACACATTTCTTCTCTCTCTCTATTGTCCTCTCACCCCCCCTCTCTCTCGTTCTGTGCCTCTGTATATATCTTTCTCTCTTCGTCTCACTCTCTGTATCTGTCTCATTGTCTCTCTCTGTGTTCTCTCTCTTCTCCCCACCTCCTGATTCACTGATGCAGAGACACCTGCGACCACACACAGAGAGCAAACACATCTCCGCTGCCAGCCCCCCCGCCCCCTTTCCCCACCCCACACACACGCACACGCACGCTTCTCCCAGTGCTGTCAGATTCAAATGAAGTAGATGTATTCTCCGGGAAAACATTTGCACTTGGCCCATAAATACACTGCTGCTCCTCACCTATATATTCACGAGGAGCTCCAATGGCTTCCACGCGCCTGTTTCCTTCCCCTGTTGTGTCGAAGGCACACGATGAACCTTGTCATTGTTAAGGCGCCTAATTAAGCTTGTCTGCCGCTCCCCTCAGCTCCCCTGTGTCTCCATAAAGGTGTCTCTGTGCCCACGCCCTTCTCCACCCACGCTCCACCCATTCCCCTCCATGCTCGCTGCTAAATCTGGGTAAAAAGCTGAAAAAGAGCTGAAAGACAAATCACATTAACACGGAGAGGGTGACAAAAAGACAGATTGTGGTAGAAAGGTCAAATCAAATGGACACTTCTGAGTTTTTTTTCCTCTTTTTTTTTTGTGTGCAAATGCCTAATTGCTCCTTTAATTACACGTAGTAGCACTGCAGCTGTGTTCGATGGATCACACTGCAATTGCACGCTGTTGTGTTTGACAGCCGGAGGTACCCTTGTAGATTAGCGTTAATCCTAGTGCCCAGGATCTCTGAGGGCCGGCTGAGTGTTGCGCGGCCGTCCGTGGAACGGCCCCGCCTCATTTGACAGGCAGCAGCCATTTTCTACTGTGGCGCGCCCGAGCCTAATCAGTCACGGTGCGACAGAGATGATTTAGCCGGTAGCTCGGACTCCGGGGTGATTAGATGTTCAGATGTAGCAAGTGGGGTTAGCCATTTGGCCGGGGCAGTGATGCTAGTGCTCTATTTCCCCCTGCGATAATTGTCACGGTATGTTGGAGTGCCAAGTGAACGCCAGCCCCTCTCCATTACAATTACCAACATGGTTCTCAATTCTTGTAATATACGCATGCCTTGCTTTTACAGCCCTTTGCCTTTCTTAATACAATGTTGCGTTACAGGTCGTGTTGCAGTTTGCTTCAAATGTGATGTCTGGTTTGTTTGTATGGCCTTTCTTCTCTCCCGGTGTGGAACAGTCCTTTCTATAGTCAGTCCTTGCGTATTGCCCAGTCCGTATTTATTTCTTTTCCCTTTTATTCAAACCCTATTTAGCAGCAGCATCATCATCGTCGTCTTTGGTCAGGCAGGCTCTGTGAAGTCAATGCCTCCGTCTATCTTTAGCACAACTGGTTTTGTCTGCATAATGCTTAAACGCGTTCGGGAGCATCGGGCATTATCTCTGCTGGTCAGGGGAGGCCCCTTTCATGCCATTCCGTCGAAGCCCTCCGAGCTAGCAGGGGAAGATCATTATCCCACACAGATTGGACAAAGGCAAGGAACCACGGCTGAATTTGTCAGGGAGTTCCACAGGGTTTCTTTTCCACTCAACATCACAGCCTTTATATTAATCCATATTTAATTAGAATTTCTCTCCATGCACCCCACTTGTTTACCCTGGCTGTGTTGTTTTTAGAGGGGGGGGGGGGTAGGTGGGGGCCGAGATAGTGAGGTTGACATGGGATTACTATTAATTAGCGTGGAGGAGCTGGAGAAGGGGATGTGGATGGAGGGGCAGGCGAGCTCCAGGGATGTAGTGGTTTTTCATTTCATTAGCAGAATATTGTTCTTCACGTTGGGAAACAATTTCTGCCTCCACACGTGTGGCTAGATGAACCTTCGCTCGGTGTTGCTGTTATTGGATTAAGCCGTGTAATACATGGTAATGCAGCGCGGGGCCGCGTGTCGTTGGGACTCGCTTCGGAGGCTACGGCCAGCTAGCTACAGACAGAAGCACTGCATTAGCATGCATCAGGTGTTTTTGAGCCCCCCTTTTAGCGAAGCTGTTCAGAGAACTTTCCGCTCCGTTAAGTTCAAATAAATGTCCGCTCCGTCCTATCATTCATGAGCGTCTCAGGATGAGTGACTTTTCATCAGATCCATTATTACAATGTGAAGGTTGGGCTCTGCCCAGCGTGCTCTGTCATGGGGCAGAACAGGCCTGCAACTCCATTAAACTGTGTCTTTATGTTCTTTTGTCCCCTTCCTCGTTTCTGAAATGAACATTTCAATCAGCGTGTTGCCTTTGGGGTGGGGAAATGGTGGGTGAAGGTCAGTTTAAATTTCAGCCGCCGTAATTAGATTCTTTATTAGTCATCGCCACTGAATTCAGCCGCGGCGCCTGCCGAGTGTTGACTTAATGTCACCCATCCATTTTGCTCTCGCTCTGGTTGGCCTGGCAGGGTGCTGGAGGTAGGAGGGCTCATTCATCAGTCTCAGCCTGGCTTTGGGGCTCCAGCTCGCATTCTGTCATACCTCAGCCGCGCGCACGGACGCACGCACGCACGCTCTTTCTATTCTCTGGAACAACAAAGGACTAGTCTCGCACACGCGGGCACGCACGCAACTCCACACATCCTGATCCACTCTGGCACACACACACACACACACACCCGCAGACGTTCATTCTTTTAGGCAGCGGTGTGCGCATATGGAGTCACACCTTCTGTGAAGGGTTTTGATTGATTGACTGACTGACTGACTGACAGCACTCCAGCCATTGGTGTTCTGCCAGCACAGAGCGCCACGAGTGACATTCATGCAGGCCCACATTCTCTCTGTGCCTTTTAATAGGGGATAGAAAATAAGTAACCTAAGTGTTTTTTTCTCTTTCTTTTTCTTCATTCTCTCTTCCTCTTTCACCTCTGGTCCAGAGAGGGATTCCCATTGGGCAGTTCTGCAAGGACTTCAATGAGAGAACCAAGGAGTTAAAGGAGGGCATTCCACTCCCAGTCAAGATCCACGTTAAGGTGCGTGTGCGTTGGTGAAGGTACTCACTGAGGGACTCAAACTCCTTTCCGAACCCCACGCTTCTCGCCCTTGTCTGTGTTAATAACGGCCACTGCATAGCATTACCACAGCACTTCCATTATTCATATTCCACCATTGGAGTAAGCCTTTCCATTTGCATTCATTAATGAAGCCGTACCCAGAGGAACTTAAGAGTCAGGGAGCATTAAGTGAGAGACGTGGATTACTATAAAAGAGGCATTCTGCTCCCATTCTTCCCACACCACCTTCCAGTTCACTGGTGTATCGTTTGTTCTGTCTCCCGCCCGGGGGGGGGGGGGGGGGGGGGGGGGGGGGGGGGGGGGGGGGGGGGGGGGGGGGGGGGGGGGGGGGGGGGG
>JAODUE010015379.1:0-25746 GCA_027564755.1 Amblyopsis hoosieri
CACACACACACACACACACACACACACACACACACACACACACACACACACACACACACACACACACACACTACAAACACTGCTTCTTCCATTCTGTAGTTGTTTGCCACTGAGCTTTGTTCTCCCAGGTTCAAAGACGAGCAGTGTCTTTATCTGAAAAAGAAAATAATTTCTCCCTCTGCAGAGGCAGAACTGCTGTGGAATTAATATAAGACTAAAACAGGCCGGAGGAGCACAGACTATCCCCCATTACATTATTAAAAGGACAACATTTGTACAGTGCTAGTCCAAGTCTGTCCCCTCCATTCACATATGCAAACGACCTGGGGGAGGTCTGGTTTTAATGCCACGTGTTCAATGTAATGGTTAGCATGCCCTAGGGAAAGAAGGCTGCCAAGCTGCAGTCAAACAAAAAAGTAATAAGTAATAATAAAATATATAGAACCATAACTGCTGCAGGGTTTACTGGCCTTATGCGAATAGTGGAGAGGATATTGTATTCTTTATCAAAGGTAACTGAAATAAAATCAATGGCTCTAGGCTTAAAAGGAAGCCTCTACAACAGAATCGGCAGAAGGGAAGAGGAGTGAAGGTCGACATGTGCGCTGTGAGGCAGCCTACTGTATGAGAGCGCCACTTGGTTTCCTGCATGGCTGAGAACAGTGATGAAACACTACTAGTGTGAATGACATTCGCCTGGAACGCTTTTAAAAAGGCTGACACTTATTGGAAATGCTGAGGCCATTTTCCTTCCGAAAACGTTAACACTTTGCATGGCATTTCTATCAGTGTGATTATAGTGCATATAGGGATATTTCTATTTGTTGTAGCTTAGTTCTGTTCATTCATGTAGCATTATTTTATTATTATAACCAGTCAAATAGCACAAAACAGATTGTTCAAAGTGCTTTAAAACCACAAGGAAAGAAAGTTAATAGGAAAACTTATTAGAATTATGATTTGCACTGGTAGATACAGTGTATCCGGAGAGTATTCACAGCGCTTCATTTTTTTCACATTTTGTTTTGTTAAAGCCCTATTCCAAAATGGATAAAATTATTTTCCCCCTCAAAATTCTACACACAATACCCCATAATAAAAAGTGAAAAAAGTGTGTTTGAAATTTTTCCTAATTTATTATATATTTAAAAAAAGATAATAAATCACATGTATTCACAGCCTTTGCCGTAACACTCAAAATGGAGCTCAGGCACATGTATCTACTGATCATCCTTAAATGTTTCTACAACTTGATTGGAGTCCACCTGTAGCAAATTCAGTTGACTGGACATGATTTGGATAGGCACACACACCTGTCTATATAAAAGGTACCACAGTTGACCGTGCATGTCAGAGCACAAACCAAGCCATGAAGTCAAAGGAATTGTCTGTAGACCTCCGATACAGGATCGTATCACGGCACAAATCTGGGGAAGGCTATAGAAATATTTCTGCAGCATTGAAGGTCACAATGAGCACAGTGGCCTCCATCATCCGTAAATGTAAGTTTGGAACCACCAGGGCTCTTCCTAGAGCTGGCTGCCCGGCCAAACTGAGCGATCGGGGGAGAAGGGCTTTAGTCAGGGAGGTGACCAAGAACCCTATGGTCACTCTAACAGAGCTCCAGCATTGCTCCGTGGAGAGAGGAGAATCTTCCAGAAGGAAAATCATTTCTGCAGCACTCCACCAATCAGACCTGTATGGTCGAGTGGCCAGATGAAAGCCACTCCTCAGTAAAATGCACATGACAGCCTGCCTGGAGTTTGCCAAACGGCACCTGAAGGACTCTCAGTCCATGAGAAAGAAAAGTATATGGTCTGATGAAACAAATATATAACTCTTTGGCCTGAATGCCAAGCATCATGTCTGAAGGAACCAGGCACTGCTCATCACCTGGCCAATGCCATCCCTACAGTGAAGCATGGTGGTGGCAGTGTCATGCTGTAGGGATGTTTTTTAGCGGCAGGAACTGGGAGACTAGTCAGGATCAAGGAAAAGATTAATGCAGCAATGTACAGAGACATCCATGATCAAAAACCTGCTCGAGAGCACCCTGGACCTCAGACTGGGGAGCAGGTTCATCTTCAAACTCGACAGCGACCCTAAGCACACAGCCAAGATAAAGGAGTGGGTTCGGGACAACTCTGTGAATGTCCTTGAGTGGCCCAGCCAGAGTCCAGACTTGAACCCGATTGAAAATCTCTGGAGAGATCTGAACATGGCTATGCATAGACGCTCCCCATCCAACCTGATGGAGCTTGAGAGGTCCTGCAAAGAAGAAGAATGGGAGAAACTTCCAAAATGTATGTGTGCCAAGCTATTGGCATTATACTCAAAGACTTGAGCCTGTAATTGCTGCCAAAGGTGCTTAAACAAAGTATTGATCAAAGGCTGTAAATACTTATGTACATGTGATTTTCTTAGTTTTTTTATTTTTAATAAATGTGCAAAAATGTCGAACACACTTTTTTCACTTTGTTATTATGGGTTATTGTTTGTTGATTTTTGAAGAAAACAATTATTTTAATCCATTTTGGAATACAGCTGTAACATAAAATGTGGAAAAAGTGAAGCGATGTGAATAATTTCCGGATGCACTGTATTCAATTTGTTACCCTAACCATCTCTCATACTTTAGCATTCAGTAATTGTTGGGTACTTTCCAAACATTTCACAATCGGGTCTCCTGTTTAAAGTAAATTGGGCTATCTAACATGTACAGATAACTGCTAGTAATGAGGGCCATGCTTTCAATGCGCTGCTCGCAAAGCTACTCCCGAGTCAGAAAGGATGACATTTTTAGATAATGTTGCTGCAAGAGTTAGGCTATTTCTTTAGCTCGAAGAGGGCTACTTGGCTTTATCGAGGGAGCTAAGCAAAGCGTTGGCTACTCTAATACACAGAACACAAGCATTAATTTAGTCTGACATAGTACAACACAGGCAGCAGGAGATAGCTAGAACTCTTTTTTTTGCCAGAGGAAGTTATGTGACGTGTCAAGAGGAAATTATATGATTCGAAATAACAGGGATGTTTGTCTATTAAATGAGCAGGACAGGAAATCCACTGAGTTTAAAACCGGTCATGTAAAAATGACACTATGCGTGGACACACTTTGATATTGATAGTGAGTCACAGATATATTTGAGTGTTAGAACTTTCCACAAATACAGTAAATAACTGAATTGTCAAAAGTCAATGATTCTGATTTATTTATTCTGATTTGTTTTATAGTTCAGAGATTAGCTCCATTGATTGTTTTGTTTTTGTATAACTTTGGAGATGTTTTGCTTAGGGTTTACCTATAGACTATATTTATTTTATTATCATGTTAAAGAACCACTGAACAAGGACAAAAAAAAAGGTCAAATTTAACCTGGGAAAATCGTATGGGTCTATACAGGCAGAAATACACACCATTTCCCTAACCACAGCACTCATTGTTGTAGATATGCCAAACCTGTTTTATAGTTTATATACTCATCACTAACCCCTCGACCCCATCTTCCTTATCAGCGCAGTGCATGCATGCTGGCGAATAGTGTTTCAGGAGAGAATAAGGTATTTTATAAATGCAATGCCTTGATAGCTTTTATCTACTAAACACTACAGTGTATACAACCTCCAAGCAGGTCGTGAAAGAAAATACATTCCTTACTGGCAAATCAAATGCTTTCACAACATTTTGGCTAATAATAACTGGTGCTTTCAAACACAGAAGGAAACAAAGGATGTAATGGTGCTTAAATTAGAAGGCTGGAAGACATAATAAAATGATTCCTTGACCAGAAATAGCACATGTCAAACTATGCATGAGTTGGACATGAGCAATTGTCTAAACCCTGCTTGAAGGTGTTGATCAAAAATAAAGTTATCTCTCTCTCTCTCTCTCTCTCACACACACAGAACAATTGCTGTTAGAAGACTGTCACATTAGAGCGGTAAGATTTTGGCTGACAGGAGTAAGATTTTGGCTGCGACTGTCAATATATAATTCTTCTGAATATATTATTTCACTTGCATTGCAACATATTATGGAGTATAACAAATAGTTACTGCTACAACTATGAATTTAGGTTTCAAGGTGACCTTTAGCCTTTTAATATGATTAGCAAAACAGGTAAATATCCAAACCGTGATGGCCACTGTTCACATTCATCATTTAGAGATCAGGTGAGGATTTATTACGTTGTGCAGATATTTTATTAATGAAATAAGATAATTCTAGCCAATGCCTGCAACAGCATGATTTGTCGATCCTGCATTAATTAAAGATAAATACATAAGACAATAGCATCCTGTGACAGTAATGGTAATGTCCTGGAGTACAAAGATTATGATCATATTTACTCCATTACTTCACATGACCGCTAAACTACTGCAGAACACATTTTACTTCTGGCATCAAAATGGAAACAGGCGTGGGGGAAATTTCGTTACCCTGCTGGTGATAAAAAAGCTCACCTCTTTGTATTCACGTTAGCCCCTTTATTGATTGTTTTGTCTTTCTTTCGCTCATTGAGTGTCTCTTCTGCTCGAACTGGAATTCCCTTGTGAGCTCTATTTGCGAACTTTGATGCAACATTGTGTCCAGACTGAAAAGACGATGGAGAAGAGTTACCACCCTTCTGAACTTGTTTCAAGAGCGGATCGTCTGCAGAATTCCCACCAAAAAAGTACAAAAGTAGAAAAACTCCAAAACACACAGCGATCACAAATATTTTGCTATGAATACGCATTGTGAAACCGAGTTCTGGTTGCCTATGAAAGCAAACAAATTACATCTCATGGCTGCGAAATATGAATACTAGCTAGCGTTGACATTTTCTTACCACTCGACTGCAATCGTTGCAGATGATAGAGCCAAAGAGCATTGCACATCCATGAAAGATTACTTAGGAGGAGTGGCTTGATGACTTGCCCGTAATTCATCAAGTATACTACAGTGTATTTTTGTAAAAGTAAAACAATGAAAACATGTTTACCTTTCAGCTATATTATAATACATTTCGAAAACAAAATGCATTCCACTCAATGTCATTTCAGTATACGTTGCATCAATGTGTTGTTGCATATCGTTCACTACTGTAGTGGATTAGGCTATAACCATTATATTTCAAAATTAACGGTTATGTAGGCTATGCATAGATCCTTGTTTTTTAAATACAATTATGTTAGCTCTATTGGGAATTTCTACTGATCTATTATCTACAACTAAGTATAATATTTGGTAATAAATCAGCGCGCAGACGGAATCACTTTGTTTGGTTCCCGCTATACGTAATATTACGGTAAAACATGGACGATAGACAGAAGCCCTAAACCATGCGAACCGCACAGTAGTAATCTTCAGTAAATACTTTTTATAGGTAATAACGTTTTCTGCATTACATTCCTATAGTTTTGTATTTCTCAGATAGTGGATTTTAAATCTTGTGTTGGAATTTACTGTTAGCCTATGCTAGGCAAAACATGCTGTACACGCTATGAAAGCTAACCAGCTACGCGGTGACTACAGTACGGTACCCTAGTCAGCGGGGCATAGTTCTATGGCCTCATCACAATAAGACTTTTAAATAAGGTTAATGGACTTTGGGTAATAGTAGCTGCTGGTGTTTCTTTCCAAGTGTTTCTTGTCAGTGTGGCTTTATAGCAAAGTAAACGTTACCGTTGTTTGCACTTCTTCACGCTGTCAGGCACGTGTAGGCTACTTGTGATGTTCAAAACATGCATCTATACACATTACAGTAAACCAAATCACCCACTAGGTGGTGCTGTTTAGCTAGCTGTTTTCAGTGGAAAGGGAAGATTATACACGAAGATTATTATGAAAGAACATAACTGTTGACCTCTCCTGTAGACCATTTAGAAGTTGGGTGTCTGTCATGATTACTCCGGCATTCGACCTGAGCCAAGATCCTAACTACCTGATCCTGAGTGCCCGGGTACCCTACACCAGAACATCAGAGTTTGACCTCTACATTGATGGGACTGATTTAAAATTCTATGCCAAACCGTACTTCCTCAGGTGAGTTTGGTGAACTGTGAGAGCTGAGTTCTCCTCCTTCAGTTGGAACTTTCTGTGTGGTTAGTTATAACTTGATATTTGCAGATTAACCCTTCCTGGAAGGATTGTAGAGGATGGGAGAGAGAAGGCCACATTCGATGTGGATAAAGGTAGGAAGGGACAAATACTTTAGCTGTTATAGCATCCTCTCTCTTTCTTTCTCTCACTCTCTCTCACACACACTCTATCTCTCTCTCTCTCAGTTGTTGCATAAAGATGCTCATTAAACAGCATGATTATTGCTATGTGTGCTGTGGACTGCGTTACTCTAATATGTGCAGTTTTATCTTTAAAGCAGCATCAGGCATTGAATTCTGACTTTTCCATTTCTGGTGAAACCACCAGTTGCCTCACGCAGTGCTACACATCTGGGCGCCAGTTTAGGAGAAACTCATAAAAAAGAATGGGCGTGTCAGTCCTACATTTAGGACTCCTCCATTTTTTGTCTGATAGTTTTTCACAAAGAGTTTTAGTGCTAAAACTAGCTCCTAAATCTTTGAAAAGGTAGGAGTCCTCTTGACTACCCCTAAGTCACTAGGACCAACTCTTGTGGCACTTGTTTGTTATTTGAATTCTGCCATATCTGTCCTGGTCTTAGACTGCAAATACCACCAGAGATTATCACACTCATTGATTGTTCTGATGAGACTGGTTATAGAACCCTCTGACAGATGAGCAGGCTATATGGGCAAGCAGAGATTTTACATTTGTGGAACAATAGCTACAAAGTTATGCTCCATCCCCTTTCCCAGAATTCCTTGTGTTCATGTGCGATGTGTTGTATTTAAGTTTAATTTTTATATTTTCAATTGAATGAATGCCTCATTTGTTCAAGTGCGTTGGACTGGAGTGCGTGTGGTATTATTTGTAATACTAATTAGGTTATTTGTGTTAGGGCACCATTACAACAATACCCATTTTTGGATGGATTATCTTGACAATGGTCAAGTGCTCACTAACTCTTTTGTTTTGTTTTTGAGACACGTTTGTGTTGATCTTTTACTTTAACTCATGAAAAATGTGATTGAAGACCTGTTTTCATACATGCTATTATGTATAATGTAAATTCACACACCGCTAAATTGCCAAGTAGTGTGCTGTATATCATATTGTCTACAATGTGAATGTGGGTGTGCTCACTTCCCACTATACGTATATATATTGGCTACATTAATGTACTACATGTCATTGGTTACGCTAACATGTACATCAAGGTATTGCACTAAATTAATAATGATGTACTGTGTAGTGCACTGTATTTATGTGACAGAAGTAGAAGGGTTGGATGTCGACGTGGTCCTGGTAGCAATCAGTGATTGGTCCCTGGGGTGGTCTTAGATCGCACTCCAGTCAATCAACCAGTCACAATGAATGGCCCTACTAATCATGTTCTATTATTCAATTTAAAGAGCCATTGGAGACGATCCTGATGTCATATTGATTACAGCCTGCAGGCTAGCTTTGACGCCTCTGATTTGCAGTGACGAAATACCTTGTTGGCATTGATTTGCCTCAAGCTACGAGTAATTGTTTGGTTTCATACATACATACAAATGGTATATTTTATAGCCCCTTTCCAACCTGCCGGCCACTCAAAGTGCTGTACGTGTCACGTTGACTTATTCACACACGCGCACACACACAAACACACACCGATTGTATGAATGAAAACAAATCTCACCTTACCACATCCGCTCTTCGCTCTCATTGTCCATTTTTCTGCTAGCATAATAAATTAACAATTGGATGGATGACTGGGTTTGACTGGAATAACTAGATTAATTTAAAAGGCATTACCATGAAATCAATAATTAACAAATAAAACAATAATCATTATTGGCATGTTTATAAAACTGTAATCGCTTCTTGCAGTCACCATTATGAATTTGTGATTTGCTGTTTAAAGTCATATTTTTTTGAATTATACAGAATTTGTGAAGATACATAGCCATATGCCTCTATGTCAGCATAGCCCTGGTTAACACTAAACACACACTGTTTAAATAAGTTGCTAACATCTATGAATGATGCTATTCTAATGAGTGTCCTTGTTTAGTTTTATAATTAGCAATCATTAGAATTGTTCTTTTAGGCTCTTCAGCCTCATTAGATACCCACAGCCAGACAATTTCCCTTCTTCCAGCCTGAAGCATTCATATACTTTAATACTCATCTGCAATTAAATTTTTATGATTTCTTAAGAACACTATAAAGTTGTCTCTACCATGGCAAAAGCACTGATATGTAGTTGAACTGTAATGCCCTTTTAAAATGTTTTTTAAAGCATGGGCTTAATATAGAATTCTTCATAAGTTGAAAAAGGGATTTTTGTTACTCTTTGTTTAAAAGAACGAATAGCATCGATGAGTATATCACTTATTATAGGCACTCCCTTCTGTATGTTGACTTGCGTTCCCGATTTGTCAACTAGTTCCCCACAACATTTACTACTGCTCAAAGTAAATATAGACTGTCTATAAGACTGTCAATGTCCTGCTTGGCCCAGGTGTGTTTACTCTCCGAGTGCCCAAAGAGACTGCTGGAGAACACTTTGAAGGTCTTCAGATGCTGACCAGCCTTCTTGCTCCAAAAGGCTCCCGGTCAGCAAAACCACTGGTGGAAGAAATTGGCATGGGTGAGATGAATGGATTGGGTAATTTTAGTTGATAGCAGAGAGGAATAGATTGTGGTTTTAAATATGTTTTTGGCACATTTTAAACAGCATCACTTTTGCATACGATTACCGCATATCATTATAAATAATGGCATTTAATTATAAGAAATAGCAATATATAGATACTATTGTAAAATAGTATTGGGACATCCCAACCTCTATTCTAAAAACACAGTTTTGACATTACAGCTGCAATCATTTGACATTATTTCAGAAGCATGTGGTGGAAGTGCAGAAGGTGATGAAGGTGAAGAAGATGATGATGATGAAGAAGAAGACTTTGACTGGCAGGTTGAACAGGAGGTGTACACGGAGAGCTCGGAGGGAAATCTGGGGTCGCAGCAAATGTACGGCTTTGGCAATCAGAGGTCCGGGGTGTTTGCCAGGCTGCAGGTAAGGTCTTAAGGTAATCCCACCTTAATGGCTGGGATAAGCCATTTAAAGGTGCCCTGTGTGATATTTCAAGCCTTAATATAGCAGCAGACAACTGTTTTATATGTAAATATTTAGTGGAGAAATTTCATCCTGAGCAAAGAATGAAATCACATTTTCTGTGTGTGTGTGTCTTATCTGTTTTTTTATTGCATATTATTTTGTGTGTGTGTGTCCCACAAAGCATTTGTTTTGGGTTGAGCTGATGTGTGATTGGTGTGACATCTAGTGGTAGAAAGTCATATAGGGTCACTTTAATATAAATGGGATCAGCATTACAATGCCACAATCGTGACTTCTGTGATGCATATTTTAGTTTAAATCATTGATTATTCCAATCTGTAAGCACAGGTGAAAATGGGAATTTTGTCTTTTAATTAGTGCTTCTACTATCACTGAAGTCAGTCAAATTTGTTGGCAGATAAGACTAGGTTAAAATGTGTTTTGGTTTATAACTGCCTTTAGGGTCTGGTCTTTGTACTGGCTAATGGTTGAGCTGATTGATCTGTCTTAAGACCAGGTCATTTAAGGGTCATAGGATGTAAAGAGTCAACAGGCTATATAATGGCAGAGAGCAGAAAGTGGTGTTGTTACTAGCTTCAGTCTGTTGGGGTGACTGCGGCTGTACTGGTCTTCTTCGTGAAGAATAATACATCAATATAAAAGATCTCGGTAAGAGCATTTGTTTGACAGAATTGCCGTCACACTGTCTGTATTGTATCTAGTCTACTTCAAAACCATACAGCGTGAGACCAACTGCTGCCATTTTGACAGAACACAGGACTCCCACTTAACACACACCACAGACACCACAGAAACGTGAATGTCACGTCCTAGTAGATTGACTCTCCATCCTCCTGTATGTAAGCTCCCAGAAGTGTAATTGGTGCAGAGTAACGTGTAAGTAAGGAGTGAATCATTAACGCATGACCTGGACCAGTGATGCACGGCAGGCACCGTCACTCTCACCTTCACAGCGTAATGGATAATGAGGCGCTACAGGACATCACATGCCGCCCTTGTTCCGACAGGAGGAACTGAGCGACGTCATTGACCTCAAGGACCCAGAGGGAACCACAGCGGCGCAGAGGAAAGAGGCTCGGCTCGCAGCAGAGAGCAGCGTCTTCTGTCACGACCACTACCTGTACGTTCAACCTAAACTCCGACTTTGTTATCGAGTTACGCAGTTGGTCGTTAGTGCATGTCAATCAAAATACCTCTCCTGTCAAGCAGGCTGATCTTGACGCAGTTAACAAGTGACATGTCCCAGACTTCACGTAGTAAAGGCCGGCTCTGCGAGACTAATTGTGGACCTGTTTGTTTTTCAGCCTGGATTTGTACGAGGACAAGGTGATCCGGGGTCTGCTGGGATACCGTCCCTGGTGGGCGATGCTGGGGCCCTTCTCACACCCCCAGGGAGAGTCTGGTGAGTGTAGCCCTCAGATGTCATCTGTTGGAGCTCCTTGGGCCTGGCTGTGTTGAAGACACATACATAGACTTATTTGCATCCTGCTCCACTTTGTTACATTTGTGGATAAATTAACCGACATTTATTAGTATAACGTTTTATTCTAATCAATTCTGCCAGAAACCAATAACACGCACATTGGATCACGTTTTTTATTGGCCTAAGACAATCAAACAGTTGCTGGTAGCCACCAGAAGGTGGCAGAATGTTGCAAAAATTCATAGAGGAGTCAGACACAGGTTGGGAATATTCTTAGACCAATTTCTAAGTAGTTTCATATTGTATGAAACTTGTGGTTCAATTTATTGTAAATGAGTTGAAGGTTGTCAACTCAGTACAAACTTGGTTGATAGTCTTCCATTGACTCTTAAGGGAGAATGTAGTCCTTTCACTGGTCCCCACCTCACCAGCAGAGTCAGATACAGGCTCATGCCATTGGAGCTGGCAGTATTCAGTGTGTTGCTCAAGGACACATCAGCGGGGTGAATGTGTTCCAAGCTGGACTGGTCTTTTGATGCCCTGCGGTGCGAGTTAATCACAGCCCGATAATGAATTCTTGAGTTGGCTAGTTTAGATTACAGCGTAGGCTATAGATTACCATGGTGGAGGGTTGTATCGATCTTTCTGCAAAGTATCCAGCCTTCTGGCTCCTTCGGGAAAGTCCTCTTTGCTGTCAGTTGGCATCTCTGGTCTCTCGTCGGTAGAGAGTTCACACGTCTACTTGTCACAAAGCGACACCTGAACCCACCAGCTCATTTACCGTAGATGTGTTTTGTGGTTGGCTGACTGGAGCCTGCCAGCTTAATTTCCCTCTGCAGGCACTCTTGAAGGAGCTACGGAAGCTTCCGGAGTCTCAGCGGCGCTGTAAAGACAAGAGACAGTTCAGTCGCGGTGTTTGTCAATCCTAGCTGCCCTGCTAGGTTCCGGAGAGCCCTGCCACTTCAGTGGGCCCATGGCTCACCGCTAGCCGTCTTCAGCTATGCGTGTGAAATGTGGGTATACACTCAGGAGAGGATTAAGATGGCGCAGATAGTGTTATCTCAGAGCGGTGCGCTGCTCGTGTTTGTCGGGGGCAGCCTGATTTCCCGCCAGCGCGAGGCCCTCCTCCGTCAGTGACAAACGGCTGCCACTCAACAATACACATGCCATTTAGCTGCAGGCTGCGCCCTGCCTCTGCCAGGGAAGTGAGTTTCTTTCCCCACGTAGCCCAGACGACTGCCACCCTCCATCCGGATTCCAAGCCGTAGCACTCCAGTCAAGAGCCCAGGCGTGGATAAATGGGCCAAATTAAACCTAATGGCTTGATTGACAGGTTAAATAGCATTAGGCTCCATTGAGAGTAGTTTGTGGTGTTGTTCCGAAGATTTATGCCGCATGCCGTCAAATCTTGATGGCATGCTCGTGATTTTAACTGTTTGTCGTATATTAAGCAGAGACTGACATTCTTCCACTTTACTTTTTTTACATTTATTTTCTCTCTCTTGTTCGTCTATTTTTTAAGTGCGTTATTTTTTAAATAATCCCCGTCACCTCTGCTCTGTCTCATGTCAACTGACAGATGGATGCAGACACAAGTGCTAATGAAGGGAACCTGGCCCCTCTATGCTCCACGCCCTCATGTGTCAAGGCCAGCCCACTGACGGACAGGCCCCAGCTGTCCACCAGAGTCCTGTATTCACACACTGGCCCGTGCTAAACGGACCTGACAGCTCGGCCTCTTTACCGCGAGCACCGCGTTATGGCTGGTGTTTAGGAGTTGCTGGCGAATCTATGGCCTTTTGAAACCAAATGAGATCTACGGCGTTTTCTTATGCGGGGAATACATTTCATGCGTCATTACGCAGTGATTCCACAGCCCTATTTCGCTCGACGTTCGTAGACCTTTCAAACGCGTTTACCAAGGTCGTGTTTTAACCCCTCAGGTGACCTGAGGCATTCGTATAAATTGCCGAGCCGCGGCAGGATTTGTGATGGAGAGTCTTCTGTGTCGACGGGGCCATCTGGGCCTGTAGCGATGCCAGATTGCCTTTCCAACTGGAGGAATTAGGTGAAAAATGAATCCTCCCGATCATGTGTACCTCTCACGCCCTTGCCCAGTAGCGTCCAGCAAAGCTGATGGAGCTCACAGTGTGGCGCGAGAAGCGCTAAATCTATTAGGACTGTCTTGCTGCTAATCCGACATCAAATAATAGTAATAAGGAACTGTAAAAAGCCACATCGCTGTTCTGCTGAAGCACACACAGCCATGATCTGTATGTGTGTGTGTGTGTAAAGGCTTCACCTTATTCCTTTTAACTTGTATGCTTTGACAAAGCAAACACTCGCTGGTTCAAACAGCTTCCTTAGTGATGCGCTGGCTGAACTGCCCACACAATCAGTCTGAGAGCAGAGAGCGCTGTGGCCAGTGCAGCGGAACACGGTGTCACTGTTACTGGCACAGAGGGAATGCTGTTGTGTCTCCATCAGCGCCCTGCGTTAGCTTCAGCTCTCCAGGATCCTGTGGAAGGCCGCTGGCCGTGGGCCAAGCCCCCCCTTCCTCCTGGCCCATGTCTGGGAAGAGGTTCCCTGTGTGTGCGTGTGTGCACCGACCCTTAACATCTTGCTTCTACTGAGGGTACATGTGTGGCTGTGTGTGTGTGTGTGTGCGTGTGTGTGCCTGCGTGTGTGCGTGTGTGTGTGTGTGTGTGTGTGCACCGACCCTTAACAACTTGCTTCTACTGAGGGTACACGTGTGGCTGTGTGTGTGCGTGTGTGTGTGCACCTACCCTTAACAACTTGCTTGTGCTGAGGGTACACGTGTAACTGTGTGTGTGTGTTGTGCTTGGCTGCTTGCAGCAGCCGTGCTAGCGAGAGTCTCAGGTAATGTCTGCAGGGAGCAGACACCCTGACGTAATGCGCCAGGAATCTCCCGGAATCAACCCGGCTCAGCCAACTGCCTGCCGCAGTCGAAGGAATCATTGTTTAACCCTGTGTGTGTGTGTGTGTGCGCACAGTATACAAGTAGCGCTATATGCATCTTAAATGTAGTAGTTGTTTTTGTAAATAATTGCTGGCACCAGAAGCAAAGCTGGGATCAAACAGTCGATAAAAGGCACAACTCAAACTATCCCTGTTACGCATAGCAGCTGCATGGTATTACAGTGGAAAGACTGCCATTGGCGTGTGTGTATGTGTGTTGTTACTGTCTATATGCACATGCACGCTGCCCAATGCTCTGGCCATGCACACTAGAGCACCGTGCACTCTGTACCGCATCTCTCATCGTGTGTATAGAGAAAAATAGCTTTCAGCTGTTTCATAAGCAGGGGGTGGGGTGTGGGGGGTAGTTGTTTGTTCCTGCTCACGCTGCACGTGGGTTTTCAACACTGAACCCTGCAGATGGCTCCACTGAGTATGAAGCCTGTTAGCGTCAGTCCATTAGGCTTGATGTACAGGTGTTGGATGAGCACGGCTAATTCCTTTTGCCGTTTTGCTACACACTGAAAACAATGGCGTTTGGGATCAAAATACGACGACGACGGATCAAACTTGATTTCCAGATGTTTTCACCTAGATGTGTTAACCGGCGTAGAACCATTGTTTGTTACCGGGCCACCCACGTTGTAGGTGTAAAAAAATGAAATGTTTACATAAAAAAACAACATGCTCAAATAAATCCGTGACATGGTGGTGTCTGTATCCAGGTGTGTGCTTCACCGACGACGAGAAGGAGCAGATGAGGAGGTTCAACAACCGCTCCTACCTGCTGGACAAGACGGCACGCCACCAAGTCTGGCTCAGCCTCGTGGACATCCTCCTAGCTTACGCTTATGACGTGCGCTTCACCGAGGGAGAGCATACGGTAAGTGTGCGCGTGCGTGTGTCAGGGAGAGAGAAAGAGAGAGTGACTGAGTGGAGACAATTCCTCCGGAGCAGCACTTAGCTTTAACAAAACCCTCTTATCGTCAAATCCCCCAGACCCCCTTCCATTTCATTCAGAGCCTTAAGAGATTACCTACAGATCCTGCTTTTCCCCATCGCGGTATCGGCACGGCAACACTATCTCCACAAAAGAAGCATTGCACCGATTTACAGCGTGCACGAACGTAGCGATGCGCAAGAATAGGATATGGAATTAGACATTTCCTAGTGAATGCTTAATGTTACATCATAACCCTGCGTGATTGAAGAACATTATTATTATTAGAACATTATCCTAATCTGTACATCTGCTGTAGGTAGGACTTGAGTGTACAATTTTGAAAATCAATAGCCCCAAAACCCTCCCTCTCCTCTGCACCATCCCACTGGAGCCCTTTGTTAAGCGCTATTGACAAATCTGTGCAGCTGTGTGTGCATTAATGTGATTTACAGGCAGGGTAGGTTCGCCGGACCAGTCAGGATTGGTCGGAATTCTTCCGACGGCTTCCAAAATCAACAGACAGGCAGGAGCTATCAACCATAGCGCATATTCTCACAGAGCATTTGACTCACTTAGAGCAGATGGATGTCCATGACATTTCTAAGATATTACACGTGGCTTTAAACTCTTATACCTAAGGCAGCTTTTTAGCATGTTTCTTTTCAGAAGCAGATTGGGCGCCACACACACAAACACACTGTGCCTTTGACTTGAGCATGGCACCAACACCGCTACAGGCCACTATTTGCTTAATAAACCTGTTTGAGTCAATGTCAAGGTGTATTTATTTACCCATTCCATGCAGGTGGAATCACCCTGGACCATCCGAAAACTCAGCGGAACACTCTGCTGGCTGGAGGTGAGTTTATTTTTATTTTTGTTATTGTTATAATATATATATTATTCTGATATTTAACGGTGACCTCTACAACCCTTTTACCCGTTTGCGTTTATAGTAGATGTTAAGGTTGTCTGCAACATTTTAGTTGTTAAAATAATCATCTTAACAATGATTATCATGCATGCCCAAATAGACAAGTGTGAGTTATTGACAAGTTGCCAAGTGCTTCTCACAGAAGCTCAAACCTGTAGAGGTCATCTCCCCTTCCGCTCGGCTACACAGGCGTCTGTAGACTTGCAAGGCTGTCGTGAGCCCAGCACGTCTGATCCAGGGACACGGACCCGTTCCGCAGCGATCCGTCGCCATGCCTCTGTTAGCCATAACGAGCTGTGGGCATTCACTGGTGGCCGGACCACACGAACTGGGCTTGTGTTTGCATGGTGATGCTGTGTGCCTGTCTGTCTGCAAGCAAATGTCTCTGTGTGTGTGTGCGTGTGTTTATGAGCTCGGTAAATGTGCTAACAGTTGCCTCAGCCCACGTGAGAGGATAAGTGACGTGTGGCCTCGTTTCCCAGACAACTCCATCACAGAGATTGCCATTGAAAGGGAACGTTGCAGTGCAGGTCTAAAATGTAATGCCCGTCAGAGAAACCTCTCCATAAGTGTGTGTGTGTGTGTGTGTGTGTGGCAGTCTGTCTGCTGCAGGTATTACCTGAGGCCTGCATAACAGCCGAGACAGCTGCCTGTTCCCACCCAATAGACTGAATGATGGGGTGTGTTATGGCCGTCTGCTCAAAAACTGCCGCAAGCTAATCGGTTGTGTGCGCGCGCACGCTCGTCCGCGTGTGTGTTTATACAGCTCATCTTACACCTCAGGAAGCAGCTCCTGATAAATCCCCCATCATTTACACCATTAAGCCTGACAATGGCCTGTGTAGGGGGGGGCTGCTATCTGAGACATTGACATCAGTGTGAGCGGTAGCAGGCCGCCCACACTGGTGTAGTGTACATAGGAAACGCAAATGACACTCTCCACCTGGCCGGGGCCCGCCTCCCCTCCGTCAGTCTGTCTGCCTGCAGAGCTGTCTTGAGACACACGGACGTGCGCACACTACGTGATCGGACATTATTTACACAGTGCAGCTAAACACAGGCATAGGCAAGTGTATGCTCCCTGTCGCCGCGCATTCCTGCCAAGCAGTGAAGTCGGCCTATTGTTCTGTCATTATTTTCTGCCTTTCCATCTCCCTCCCCTTCCCCATTCCCTCCTTCCCAGGCTATTTATCCGGCAGCGCGTAGCGGGAACAAAATACCCCGAGTTAAAGCAGTGATTAAAAAAGCAGCGCTAATTAAAGCGTCCAGGCGTCGCTGAGGTGTTTAAGAGTGCCTACCCATGTTCCGTCTGCTCTATAAATTAGCAGTAGTTAGGAGTGATTAGCGCACAACAATTAACAGGCCTTAGTTCACACTGGGTGTGCTGTTTGACCTCAGGGCGAGCGAAAAGCCACTGAAGTTAACTTGCAGCAAAGCGACTGCAGAGTCAACGTGAAGGCCAGGGCGTACTTCAAAAGAACGGGGTCCACACCTGTGGGGCCACTAACAAAATTCCAGTATACGCTTTGTTATTTGTGTTAAACCCCAGACTCTGTAGCTTCCTTACTTCAAGTCTTTCAACAGATGCTCGCCATGCATTAATGTCTCGTCTGTGGTAGGTGGTCTACTGGTAACTCTGTTGTATTAATTTCTCATTCCCTTGTTTCTCATAAACTCACAACTACTTCTACGTACATATATATATAAAGCCACCAGTCTTAGCTCTGTTTGCTCTTCTAAGTTTCGTTTATGCTTTTGATACAAAACCAAACATTGCAATTAAATTCAAGTCCTGTCCGCGAACAATGGATCATGTGTGCATGTGGAGGTACATCGAGCTACGAAAGCTATGGAGTTAAGAGGGCTTCCAATTTCAATAGCACATCAATGAGAAGAGGAGATGACACAACAATCCAAAACAAGGAGGGGACAGCAAATAGGTGGCACACTTTATATGCATTACTTCATTAACCATGTCATTTTACACGTTCTATTGGCATTCACAACTTGTTGAACTCAATGCTGATACATGTGATTCAGTATAGATACTGTATACGCACAACGTGCCCCAAGCAAAGAACACGCATTTATATAGAACACACAGTTCTATATAAATGCAGTCCATTTACATTGTGTAATATTTGAAGGTGAAAAAAGGTGTACGTTTTACTTTTGGGAGTGGATACGAACCACAGCAGGAAACGCAAGACATCGTCTTGCCAAACCATGTTTTTCTGAAGTCTTTCCAATGTGTTTTGTCTCTACAGACGTACAGCTCCTTACAGGAAGTGCTGGTGTCGTTTGGCCGCAGGGTTCTGTGTTACCCGCTCCACAGACACTTTGACCTGGTCACCGCCGCTATCCGGGACACGGCTCATATCATGGCATTAGGTGAGCCCTGCTAGCACATTTCCTTAGTGCTCGCAACAGGGGTTTCCCTCCACGAGCCTTTACCCTTAACGAGCGCTGGAAATAACCCTCCCAATAGCCTCCCACAACCTCAGTGTGGTCTCTTTGTGGCTTGCAAGCTTACACCAGCAGCCTCTGTCAAATCAAAAAAAGACATCTCGATGGCACCGTTTGCTACCACCGTTGGTTCTCGTTGATCATTACTTTTGTTGTGGTTTTGTTCTCTGCGTGGCTGTCCTTGCATGCAGGATAAACAATTTGCATGTCATTTGCAGCCAGCGAATGTTCGTGGCCGCCCCGGCCTATAGGCAGTGAGAAGCTGTGCAGGCAGATGAAATGGCAGCCCCCGCAGTCGTTCTGCACCCTCCATACATTGTGCAGACTGTGTTCCAATGAAAACACACACAGCTGTGTGCGCGTGTGTGTGCGCGCGTGTGTGTGTGTGTGTGTGCGCGCGTCTGTGTGTGTGTGTGTGTGTGTGTGTGTGTGTGTGTGTGTAATAATCCCCAAGCGCAGGAGTGCTTAGCTCACAGCCCTCAGAGTGAAGTGTATATTATCTGAAAAATAGACAAGTTGACTTTGATATCTCAAAGCCCAGCGTAATCTTTAAATCAAAACCTCCCGCTGTGGGCGGATGAAACCGAGCAACGCAGTCAGGATGCGCGAAGGCTAAGAATATCCAGCTCGTGACGATTTTAACACTTGTAAATGACAGCAAATTAAAGGCCCCTTTAAAATCCAGATTAGCATTTTTCACACCTCATTAAGCAGGAAGATGAGTTTGATCAGGCACGATGGCAGTTCCAGTCACTCGACGAGGAGAGCCCTAAACGCTCACCACGCCATCATTCTGTCACAGCAGACACACTTCGCTGGCCATAATGAGCCCTTTTACATGCCTGGAAAATTGGCCCAATTCCTCCCGGCGGCTGGTAGACGGTAGTGCGATATCCTTGGCCTGTATCGTCTCAGTCCAGCCGTCACGCAGTCCATATGGACCAGGAGCCACAGGAGAAGACTGTATATTCATCTGAAAGGAACAATCCCCCCCCCCTTTTTTTTTTTTTTTTTTTGCTATTGTTTACGGACATTAGGGAAGTGTGAGTAATAGGGCTTCCCCTTAATGGCTTGCAGCGCTGCTGTAATTCACGAGGCCACGCGCGTCCTCCCGTGCATCACGGCGCGCGCTAATTAATTTGTCAGGATACAGCGCGTAGAAATGCCTGCCGGAATTTGAGGCACTTCATCTAAGCGGGCGTGAAGGCAAACATTCATAGGTAGTAGGAAAACAAACCCATTAATGGTCCCGTGCAGGTTAAGGCCTTGGAGGAAATGTTATCAGGGGGTAAATATTTGAACAGCCCTCTGGCAGCATGGCAAGAATTCACAAGGAGCTCTCGCAGCTGCCTGCTAAGTGGCTTTAGCTTGCCTGCAGCTGCCGGCAGAGGCCCCGTGGAGCAGGGGAGTGGTTTGTGGATGACCCGGGGTGCATCGCCAGCTAGCAAGCTGAGCTAATACGACCAGGCTGTGTCACAACACCAGACAAGTGAATCGGCCCAATTCAAAGTGCCGCCGCGCGTACCCTTTCCTGAAAAATCAGGTTGTTGTGTTTTGTGTAACCACCAAACACATCACACATCGCATGCACGTGTAAAATAATACATAATAATAATTATATGTGTGTGTGTGTGTGTGTGTGTGTGTGTGTGTGTGTGTGTGTGTGTGTGTGTGTGTTATATCCAAAGTGTTGGTCAGGTCCACCGAGGTTTGTGGGATTATTTCCGGGGGGTTGCAAGATTATTTACAATTTTGTATATAGTTATATATAAAAAGGCACAGTTTACATTCTTCAATGCTCTTCAAGGTTGTTTTGTATTGAATACAATTTAGAGTTTGTTTAATATGATTTTCTAGCCTGGCGTGGCTTTCTGTTATTGTAGCCCATTCACTTCTAGGTTTGCCAGAAATGCTCTTCTGTCTACCACTATTGTAATGTGCAGATATTTGAGTTACAGTGTTGTTGCCTTTATGTCAGTTTAAACCATGGGCATTCCTGGAGGCTCCCACCGCCCCCCCCCAACACACACACACACACACACACACACACACACACACACACAGTCTTCTGTAAACACTATAGACTTTTAGTTTGTGTGTAAATTCCAGGAAATCGGCAGTTTCTGATACTCAAACCTGGCATCAACAACCATCCCACAGTCAACATCACTTATCACATTTCTTCCCATCAACTGAACCTCTTTGACCATGTGTCATGCATTGCCACATGATTGGCCGATTAGATATTGGCAGTTATGGACAGGTGTAAAGCTGTGCCTGTGTATTTACATGCTTTGTAATGTTGTTACCAATACGTCGTTATAGTTTAGAGGGTTTCCATAGCTAAAACACAATGGAAAACAGTTGATCCCCCCCCCGACACGACATCTTGTATACTACTTGAACATACATCACATCAGAGGTGAAACATTAGAAGTGGGCTGGCAGCATTATAGTGTTTCATATGAACCCAGCAGCATGAGAGAGTGGCAGAAGTACTGCAAGCTGTCGGAGCAAGATGCAGTGTTACCCCGGGTCTTCCCCCCCCGCCCCCCCCATCTCGGCCCTCATCCTAAAGTTGGAAGCAGAGGTTCTATGCTCCTTCCAAACAATCCCATGCTCAAATGGGAACCAAATGTTTATGTAAGGTTTTCGCCCCGGTCCCCGGTTTCCAGTTTGTTTTGATTGGGCTGGAATTTCTACTGCCCTTTGCCAACCAGCTCTGCGGCAGGATAGAAGAGCAATCTCTCTTCCCTTGGTTGGTCACACCATAAGGATATGTATGTGCCCGATTTGAGAGAGACCCATTATAGCAGCCTCACACATATTTAGGGCTTAAATCATTCAGCCGAATAAAAGGGTTACAGTTCATTCACTTCAGCAACTGCTCATAACAGATTTCCTGCAGGGGTGAATTTGCCAGTAATTGACAGTTACTCTTCGTTCTGGAAGTGGGTACATTTGAAGTATTTAAATAATACTCTTCAGTGGCAGTCTTGCGTAATTGTGAATGGCAGGTTTTAAGTGGCAAATCATTAAAATTAAGGTTTATTGTGTTTTACACGGAAATAAAATGACACTTTTGAGTAAAAGGTTTGCAGAGTCCACAAAAAATAAATATCAAGCTGTCCTAAACAGCTCTATTGTTTATCCCCCCTCAACACAATGTGCTTTTTTATGAATTCTGCTGACGTGGAAATGCTGAGACACTGCAACACCCTGGGATTTTCTTTTTGCAGACCTGAAGCTTGGCTTTTATGTATGGAAGAGTGATTTTTCATCGTTTTCATGCCAGCAGCTGGAATGCAGTGTTGTTCTTATTGCGGAGCGAGAGTGTCATTTTCCACTTGTGCTGCGGTGTGCCTCTGCCCAGGGAAGGCCTGTGTCCTCAAGTGCCTGCTCGATATTCACAGAGTGTTCCGGGAGAACGACCCCGCCTACATCCTGAATGACCTGTACATCACAGACTACTGCATCTGGCTCCAGAGGACCAAGTAGGTTCACACACATACACACTCACTCCCGCACACAGGTGAGGTAGCAGTGTATTAGCGGTGGAGCGAGCCATCCTGGGGAAAGATTGTCCATGTTGGAACATCATCGCTTCATAACAAAACCACCTCCTCCTTCAACCCCGTACAGTACTCCCTCAGAAGCTTGGCCACCCCACATTGGACACGTGTCTGTCGAGCCTGGGTTAGTGTTGTGTGGTGCGGTGTGCACCACTCTTGCTTTGGTCATGCTGCCAGCAGCCCAAATACGATTTTTGGCGTATCCAGTTTGCTTTTTTTTTGGTCTGAACAGCAGAAAACCACATTTGGTGGTGGGTTTGAAATGCGTTTCCAATTGGATTTATACAGAAGCGTCACCGTCGGAACAGTCTGAACGCTGTGGCCACTCAAATCGTATTTAAAGGTTACGTTTTGCGGTATTCTCAACGCCCTCGCCGCACAGTGAAGCCTGGGCTGGAAACAGTGCTTTGCCACTTAAATCTTTTATTTCAATACGCGCACACACAGAACAGGCAACTTGTAGTCGGTGAGGAGATTTGAGATCTGAATTTGACCAAAAGTGTATACACTTAGAATCGCTGACTCCACCTTTAATGCACGTAGGGAAATGTGTTGTTGCAGCTCATACAGGATAGTGTAAGTTATATTTATATATATATATATATACACACACACACACACACACACACACAGGTATGCAAACGGTTAGGCTGAATGACGCTGACACACAAAAACACTGTCACGCACTCCAGAGGCCTTCAGCCCCCAAAAGAATTACCGCCAGGGCCAAGTGAAGTACCTCTCAGCCCCCATGATGCATCGTGGCTCCAGAGTAAAGTATTAGGCTCATCGTTTGTCACTGCAGGGCTGCATCAGCGAGAGACGCAATCCCTCTCTCTCTCCTATCTGTTATCTTCTGTCTGCAGTGCATTCAGCACCTTCATGACCTCGCTAAGAAATGCATAAAACAGCATAAACACTTGCCATATTACTATATTAGTGTGTGTGTGTGTGTGTTGCTTTGTGTGTGGGCGCCACACATTTCTGACACTAAACGCTGAACTCAGTTTGGTCCCAAACAATATAGTACAGTATACCCCCCCCCCATACATATTTAACAATTACTTACACATTTAAATGTGAGCCTGCAAGCGCATTACTCAGTAATGAGCTGTGTTTTACTCTTGGCTAGGGTTCAGCCAAGTGGTGTGCTCGTCTGGAAAAAGCCCAGTTGGAAAATGTGCGCCTGATGTTGTAGGCTCAGTGCCCAGATGCAGACACGATAAAAGGTCTGCAGGGAGTTTGGGGGTCCAGGCACGGTTGTGGAGGGAAGTAAGGAAGGGGGGGCGGGGGGCAGGCATACTCCCATTTGACTATTTCTCCAACGCAACTCTGAGTTGTATTCAAGGAAAAAGACGCCAACACAATGCTACGTTGGTGTCCTGACGGACTCGGGAGGTCGGTTGGTCGAGGTCGCGTCGGTCGGTCGGGAGTAGACAAAGAGGAGCGAGTCAAGTGCGGCCGGTCACTCAATCAGCCTCACCCTGGCCTCAGCTGCACGATGAGAGCAGAGCGGGGGGCAAGTCTAGTCCGCACTCCCCGCCGCTGTACATGGGCCGTAAATGTCAGCGTGACCTAGCATGCTCCGCTCCGACGACACCGCATCCGTCATTACATGGATTAGTCAGGCACTCCCGTATCATTGACCTGTGACTGAATCATTGCATGTCCCTTTTCTGTAACCCCCCCCACACCCTAATCTTATTTTATTATTGTTATTAATATTATTATGCATCTTTTTCTTCTTCTTGCTCACCTGGAGCATCTGGGCCAAAAAGCAAGGGGATAAAAAAGTGGTCCTGTGTCGTTCCTACAGTATGCTAGGAACACTATCAAACAGGCTTTTAATTAGACACGGGTTGTTAATGGCTGATTCATGATCGATGTTTTTCCTTTGTATTTTTACGTCTTATTTTCTGTATTTAATTTTATTGTGAAGCCCGTTGTGATTTCTATCTGTGAAAAGTGCTGTATAAATACAGTTTACTTGCTTGCTTGCTTACTTACACCAGCAGCAGCCACTTGTGACAGCACTATATCATTTCATCCTCGTGGTGTCGGTGTGAGTTTCCCTCCTGCCAGCAGTCTTTACACATTCCACACATACGCTGGCTATTGTCCTGATCTGAGGCCACCTCTCTCGTGCTATTAGCACTCGGCCTTAAGCGCAAAGCAATGGGATTGGAGGAGGGAAGTGGGGGGGGGGAGAGAGACATGAGCCTGCGTCGTTGGAGATGAGCTGTGGCTTGCGTGCGACAAGGCTCCGCTATCACAACCAGTGTTTGTTGTGTGTTGTGTCACCTCTCCTCCCCCTCATCCCGCCCCCCTATGTGCGTCTCGACAGATCTGATGACGGATCCCATCTGCATTGTTTTCGCTCGTCTTTTCCCTCCCTCCCTCTCTCTCTCTCTCTCTCTCTACATGAGATATTCCCCCGTGTGCAGCGTGTCATCTCTGCTAAGTGAGTCTTCTCCGGGAGCAGGCGCGGTAAGATTAGATGTAATCTATACCCCCCCCCCCGCCGCAATCCTGTATCTCGACAGTGGACCCGTCAAGGCAGACGCGACCAGCCGCTCATGATGGACACGGCGCTTAATGGCTGTTTGCTGGATCGCGCGGTGGGAACGGTTGATTTATTCCGTCCCCTCCTCCCCGTCCCACACGGCTTCTCGACTCCCAAAGTTCCTATGACTGCTGAGACATCAGTCTCAAATGTACAGCCCTCGTAAAGACTTCGCTGTGATTTAGACCACAACCCCTCCCCCCACACCCCCCTTCCCCAAACCCTACACACACGCACACACCGGAGGTGAAAGCCAAACCCTGCTCCCCAGAAACCGAGAGGTCTTAGTTAGAGTTGAATGTGTTTTGTTTACTGCGATGGTCAGTGTTCCAGCAGTCTCCACACTCCTCCTTTTGGTGGAAAGTGTGTCAACGTCACCCCTCCCACACCCTTCCACTTCCTAATTATCCTCTGTTTGGGTAAGAACGGACTCAGCCGCCTCTCTCCTGTCCATTAGTTGCACTTGTGAGGACCCTCCAATGCCAAAGCCCCCGCAGAGTTGCTGGACTGCAAAGGAAAAATGAACCTCCACCACCACCACCCTTCTGTTCTGCCTGTCTCCCTCCCATGCAGTCTCTCTCTCTCTCTCTCCCTCTCTCTCTCTCTGTGTTCCCTTTAAAAAGCCTTGGCGCGAGGCCAATGTGGATTCACAGCAGCCAGCAATACACAAAGCCTTTTAGGCCGGCGTTGTGTTACTGTACCTCTGTATAAATCGGCAGGGCTGGATCTTCTTTCTCCGGCTGTGGTTTCACTCCTATTTTCACACACTCCCCAACCCCCCCCCCCCCCCCTTACCTTCCCCAACCTTTCTCCCGCCTCACCATTATTAATTGGGTCAATTAGATTCTGTAGACAAAAGAGAGAGCGCTTAGTCGCGTGGAAATGTATATACCGTGCCTCCCAGTGTAATCATGATCACCAACAACCATTCTTGTTCTTTGTCTAGAGGAAGACCCTATTCCCAGAAAATACCAACAGATATTTTCACAGTAGCTTCCAGCCAGATGTGAATGTGGAGGAGTTTGTTCTAGGTAGGCGTAGAAGTGTAACTTCTTAACAAAACAAAAACATTTGTTTTTGTTTTTTTTGTAACAAATGATAAAAAATACCTTGGATACGTTTTCCTTCACAGACAAAGAGGTCTTTTTGTTCACACTCTCTCTTGCTTTCTTCCACTCGTCGTGCTCTTTGTGATAATGCCCGGGCTGGGGCTGCATGCATGCGCTACCACAACTGAGAACCTCTTAAAGGGGATGGGGGAGGGGCGCGGGGTCAAGCAGGGGCGGGGCGACGTGTCCGCTAAGCCGCCAAGCTCAGACGTCTGCTTGAAAGCACACTTGTGCGCTGTCACTCTGCGTTACTACATCCACCGCTGAGCCGGGCCTGGTCAATTCACCTCCACTCCTAACCCCGCTCACATGAAGCACACTTGTTACCTACATTTCTTCTCCCGGCGGCTGTAATGGATGGAGGGGGAATGGTGGTGGTATGGGGGGGCGTTCAACATCTCAAAGTGTGCACGGCTGGTTTTCCCACAGAATTTAAACCGCGCGTTTCTTTTAGGTCAATGCACTCCCTTCCCTCCCCGGGTTTGGGGGGGGGGGGGGGGGGGGGGGGGGGGGGGGGGGGGGGGGGGGGGGGGGGGCGGGGGGGGGGGGGGGGGGGGGGG
>JAODUE010015397.1:7395-50367 GCA_027564755.1 Amblyopsis hoosieri
TTGTACAATGACAATACCATCTATCTATCTATCTATCTATCTATCTATCTATCTATCTATCTATCTATCTATCTATCATCTATCTATCTTAATCCACATAAAGACAGAAATGTCTATATGTTGTGTACAGTATTCAGTATACATGCACAATGCCTGAACAGACATCAGATAACTCAATAGTTTATGGCCTTCCAACACCATGTAATCCTCAGAAAGGAACTATTTTTATTATGAAGTATTTATGAATACTACTTTTTATATGTATTACTACTTTCCATCCCAGCCAAGTGATTCCTCCAGGATGTAAGCCATAGTCTTTCATAGGAGGTACCCACCTTTATCTATCTCTCTCCTACTCTCCATCACACCCTCACGGCCTAGATAGCCCACCTCTCAGATTTCCTCAGGGCTGAGCCTTGGGCCTTTTGTCAGCCGTGTCATAGGATAGTGGGACCTAGACGCCCAGTCCCTGGGGCTCTAACACACAAGACATTAGCCTAGCTTGCGTCGGCGAGAGGCCCTTCAATTTGACTTTCTGATTTTCTCCCATTCTCGCTCAGTGTTTTTTCCTGCCTTTCTCAATGTGTCTTTATTTCCCTGTTTGCCCCCCTCTCCTGTTTTTCCGTTAATAATATGGCTTTCTGTCTTTCCCTCTGTTCTGTCTGTCTGTTTCCCTGTCTTCTCTGTTTCTTGTGCCCTCCCTCCCTCCTTCACTGGTGCAGCAGGCAGAAGAAAAGAGGCGATTGTTTAAAGACAAGAGGGATGAATTTGTCTGCCTTGGACGAGAGAAGAAAAGAGGTTTGAAAAGGGACTCGTCCCTGGTTGTGGAAAGGTGGAGAGGGTGGTTGGAGGGTGTCCCACTTTCCTGAGAGAATATGTTGTGTGTCTCTCATGTAAACAGCTCTGGCTATCTTAATGTATGTGTTTCTATTTTATTTTTGTCTGTTAGCGCTCACATGTGGGCATGTGTCCAACTTTGCGCTCACATTGACATGCACCTGCCAAGTTAGCTGTTTGGTCATGGATAATCTTCATATGGGTTTATGGTTAAGACCTGCTTTGCCCTGGGAATGCAAACCTCCTGAAAGGCTATTTTAATTCTACTTTTACTGTGGAGTGATGGTAGTGTTTTCTGCCCAGTGTTTCAGGAGATACATTCTGTGGGCCTCATTGGGAAATGTGGCCCATCATAGTATTCACACATTTGGGCTTGGTGGGTTTATGGCAATGGGTGTGTATATACAGTATACCGTGTATGGGGCTGTTGTCAGTTACACTTTCCTTTCCGTCTCTTGTGGGAGGATAAAGATTCTATCCTTCTTAGCACCGGTGAAAAGAACCTCTCTCTTTCTCTCCCTCTTACTGTGTTTGTGTGTTCCAGCCCTCCTGAGATCTCAGGCGTGATAGCAGCTTTATGTATCCAAACCAGATCTTGTTGAAGGCCAGGCCAATGCCCCAGATTGTGCGCGTCCCATGGAAGTGATCTGACACATCACACTGTACTGTGTTGTACGTCACGTGGTCTTCAGTAGACAACGTCGATGAAACGCCAACGACATTTCTCTTCTGTGACCTTAGCAGTACAATTTGCTTACAGTAAGAGAGCTGATTTTAAATGCCTAAAGAAACGGACTCTTGAATACCTCCAACATATAATAAATGTTTCAGAGACCCCCCTTCCTTGGCATGGGTTTTTTATGTCTGTGTCCTATTTTTGGAATGCGGTACACATGACATTTAAAGGATTTGTATATATGTGTGTGTGCTATAGAAGAGCTATTGGAAGAGCAGATTGTATACTTGTGAAAAGTCAAGAAGGAGGGTATGGTGGTTGGTGCACTAGGGTTGAAACATACACATTAATATACTACCAGATAGTCTTCATGAGCTATGAATCACAATATATTATTGATATTATTTATAAGAAAGCTGATTTTATTTTAAATGCCCAAACCAGAACCAGGGGGCTCTTAAATGTTTTGACCCATGACCCCCAAAAGAAGTGTTTAGCAGCGCACTGTGTCTGTTCTAGAACACGGGTGTCCACCAAAGTGTGGGAGCTGTAGGGAGAGGAGTAGTAGTAGTTTTAGTGGTATGTGCTGAGTTCTAACTGAAACGCTTTTACAACACCGGTTTCAACAGATATCATCTAGTGAGGTTGAGACGCAATGTTGTAATGAATACAGATATCTGTGCAGAAATATACAATGATAAATAAAATGTGTGTGTGTGTGTGTATATATATATTTTTTTTTTTCTTTTTTTTTTAAATCAAATTGTTGCAGTATTCACCGTTTCACTATTATCACTATTAATTTGATGAATGCTTGCATATCGTACATTATATTGATGGGTCTGTTTCATAAGAGTGTTATCCAACATGACCAGATGTAGCTTGTTAAATAACATGGGAATTAACACAACATATGGTCTAAACTGCTCAGATTCTGTCAACAACACTAATCTCTAATCTTCAAAGTCATAACCGGTTTATTAGATAGTGTCAGATCATATCACCTAGCTCTGAGGTGTTTTGACAGCAATGCCAATGATAACTGCTTGTATGAGCAGTTTTCATCTTCCTCTTGTTATGAATGCACACTTGTTGAGTATTTAACACCTATTGCTAATTCTAGTTTTAAATGTATAGCTTTTAGTTTTAGTTTAATGAGTCTAATAAATAAACCCCTGATGTTGAGTGTATACAGTACAGTATATTCAGGTACAGAATGTACTTTAATTAAGTTACAGGTTTTCAACAGTGTTGTGTAAAGCTGAATAACATACCAGAGGCACCAATTTTAGATTTATTTAATATCAACAGTATGCCATGGCAACCAGATTGTCGGCTGTGAGCTTGTTTTTGGACAGGTGGCAAAAAACAAGCTGGTGTCTCTTGAGGAACTGAAGAGTGGTTGAGATCCTGGCACAGTGGGAGAAAGAACGATTGGCAAAGCTGAAAACATTTGAAGAGGTTGTCAAATGGATGACATTATGCTGCACCACCTTTTTCAAAGGATTGGCTACAAACATATGTCATTATAGTGACAACGGCAAGGCCAATAGAGCATGGTTTTATGGGTTTCCATAGCTGCAACTCAAATAAAAACAATATGGTGACTAAACAAAATTGTTATCCATATAAAAATTAGGCCAAGTTCATGAGCACAGAAGACACCTGGTGTATCAATGCCACAACACTGCATGGTGGCACAAAAATAGCCTAAGATATTTAAAAAATGTAATACACTGAAAACAAATACAAGGAAAATATGTGTATAACAGGGTATGCTGCCTTTCAGTTAGCATGTAGTTTACATTTAGCACTCCTCTGAATTATGCCACTGGCATGATATAGAGCAGACAAGTTTGCTATGGCACCAGAATAATAATTTCCCTTGTGAACTTTGCAGCATACATGTATATGTCCATAATTAGCTTTGTTCAAATTGTTAAACCTTTGTAGATATAATAAATATTGAGTGGAGGGAGCAGATGAGATAATGATAGTTGATATTTTTATTCTTAGGTGTATAAATGTTAAACAGTTCAGAGAAAGCGATTCAGCTAAAAATATATTCGTACTTGAGAAAACATTATTTATACTTTGTTTTGGGTGATATAATAAAAGAAAGAGACAGTGAAAATAAATTATCTGAATAACAATAATAATTATTAGAATAACAATAATTAGAATAAACAGTCTGAAATTAAGATTTAGAAACTTTTTGTTTGCATGTTTCTTTTTTCTAATTTCATTTAAAATAGTCCATGAGGAAAAAAATCCAGCATTTTTTTTTTTATAAAATGTCATGGGGGATAGGTTTGGCTTTTCCCAAATACTGAGCCACCCCGGTTTATCTCACAAATTTACAATATTCACAGTTACAACAAATCTGTTCGGCACATATCACTTCTGCAAACTCTATAGAGGTGCTAGTATGTATTTCAGTGTGTATGCCTCGGGTGAAAGAACTAAGAATATATCTGTCCACTCTTGATAAAAGCAGGTACCTAAAGGGCAAGGAGTCTTCGAGCCTTGTTACCAACCACAATGCATTCTGGTACCACCTACTGAATACAGCAAGAAGACAATCAATGACACTGTATGCACTGAGACATGCTGTAAAACCCTCAGCCCGGCTATGATAATAGAACCATCTGAAAGTCACAAGAAACCACACCGATGTTTTTGAGCTCAGCTGATAGGACACTTGGGGTGAAAACGCTGTTGAGTCATCCATGGTGCTCTAATTCTGACGTCCAATTAAATTATTTGTAGATCATTAAATATGGCATGGTGGGTGGTGCGTGCAGTGCATCTTGAACACTATTGGCTAATGTAGACAAATGTCCCGCTCTCGCATCCCGTTTCACGAGGAAATACGTCATCAGCAAGCCATTTCATGGACACTTTAATGTGTCAGGTGCACCTCTCAGCCCATCGCTGTGACCATGTTGGAGTGGTGTGGGTGCCCGAAGGAGGGGTGTATTGGGGTGGGCGTGGGAAGCATGTGTCCAGCGTGGCTGAAGGGAGGCAGGTGGCCCATGGACATATGTCCTGCCAGAGAGGCAGCGCTGAAGGGGGAGCTCTTGTCATGCATGCACTTGGACAGCTCCTCGTAGCTCTCGCAGGCACGCTTGATTTTCTTGGACTTGTTGGACATTTTCCGGTTGCGTGTCTGTATTCCCTCCTTCTTCATGGTCAGAGGCCGGTTCACCTGTTTGGAGAGGACAGGGGGCGGGGTGATGGGGTGATGGGGAGATGTTTAGAAAGACCATTGCAGGTGAAGGACACATGCACCTTTTGGCTAACATGGAGGGGGGGGGTTACTGAGTCAGGATGTGGGAGGATTTTCACAAAAGGATTTCAATATGTTAATAATTAGATTTATGTTGCAAAGATAGTTTTATGGATTAATTGTTCACTATAGTGTCCATGGTTGATTTATATGTAACACATTAAATACAATTATATTTAAAACATTGTTAGTTTACCACTTGTTTTGGGGTTGTGGTTCAAAAATGTTTAAAACCAGTGAAAACACATTATAGATTAGAATATCAGAAAAAAAGGCACTTTTGCCGCAATGCATTTCAAGACAAAATCCACAGTTTGTGTCTGGGATTGCCCATTGCTTGAAACTCAAAGAGTGCATTCCCCTTCTGCACACGACTCACGATTTCTGTTACTGTAATGCTCATGCTCACAATATGCCACGAACATTCTCTCTTTCTATACAGCCAGCCATAAACAGAGAGCTGTAAATGAACTGTAGGGGTCTGGCGGCGTTATAAGGCAGGGAGTGTACCTTTAAACAAAACGCCTGTCCCTCCCTCTACCTATTTTTTTGTATGCCTTTAAACCTAATAGCTCAGGGCAAGGTTGATCCTGTGTGGCTCATTTAAACAGATGCAGTTCCACTCCACAACAGTCCCACCATTGTGATCCTCAAGGGGATTACGCCTACCGTGGAAACAATAACGCACAAAGAAAGAACACATCAGCGGGCTCAAGAGCAAAACTCACCACCACCACCGAACATCACATATTCCCCAACGTAGTTTTACTGTCTTCCTCTTATGACTTACATTGTGCAGTTTGTAGTAGAGGCCACAGGCGTTGCACACGGGGTCTCCATTGGCGTTGCGTCGCCATAGCGTGGTAGTGGTCGTTTGACAGTTAGCGCAACAGGTGCCTGCTCGCCTCGCTGCGGACTGTGGAGAAACATCAGTCAGTCAACGGAAACGTCAAATTATAGAATATGGACAATGCTGTCGTATATTTAGCTTGCAATGACATAATTTTGTTTCAGAATGATAGCCTGTTTCTGTAAATTGTAAGCACTTTATGAATTCGTTTCAGATTTTATTTAATAGATTTTTATTTTAACATTATTCAACATAAAGAAAAAAAGGAGCACTGTTTATTCGCCCATAGATTATGCCATCCTATATTTTGTGTTCTTCAAAGGCTAGTAAAAGGTTAAGCCTTTTCTTATTTAAATAATGTCATTATGACATCAGGCTAAAGTCAAAATGTTCACATAGTTAATTTTAAGGATCGCATATAGACAAAATATTTTTCTTTTTTGTATATTTTTTACCATCAGTGCATGCTTTATTTTCCAAATTCTCTCAGCCACCTATAAGCCAGGGATGGACGTCTTGACCACTAAAAAGAGGTCTGAGCCTATAGTTAGCGGACCACAGAAGGAAACACATGCTTCCCCGCGTGTTTATCTGGACTGGTCAGATATCCGGTATAGGAAACAACTGGAAGGACTCGGAACGACGCTGCCATCAGCGCGCACAAAGAACTTTATAAGCTCCCGACCAAGCTCTGGAATACTGGAACATATCTAATGTAGGTTACTGGCCATGTCTGGTGATATGTAGTTTTTACTACTCAACTGCTACTCAATACAGGGTGTAGCACGACAAATATGTCTAAAAGCGTGTTTATAAGAACATAATGGCAGTGATGATTGATTGCTTTATAGGGTTGTATAGGCCTGAGATTTGTAATTATTCCTTGAATATATTTACTAATGCATAGGCGAACTCTAGCCTATACGTTTTTGTCAACGTTTTGAAAAAATGTAGGTTAGCATATACCAGGCCAAGGACACGACATTTTTAACTTATAGTTGACGTTTAATAGTTAATAGAATAAAATAAAAATCAACATAAATAGATCAATGAAATAAACACCCTTGTAGACTATAATGTGACTATTAGGCCTTGCACAGGTGAACGAAAACATTATACATATTAGCATATAGCATATCTAGGTCGTGAAACGTTACCTTTAGCGTTTTTTTAAATATAGACAGGCCTATATTTAAACTTAAACCAGTGATCAATATTTCTTTAATTTTGGTATTTGGTTTATAATTAAAAACGATTCACATTTTTATTTATAGGCCTACATTAATTATAACACATATTTTAGAATGTGTTATTATTGTTTATTTAATTGTTTTATTTTTGTTATTTTCTTCAATTATTCAAATGTATACTGATAACATCCAGATGAAATTCATCAGCATACTAATACATATCTAATCAAATAAATGTGATTTGTGCTAATATCCATGTATGTGGTGTGGAAGTATCTCCATATGAGCTGATACTGCCAGCAGAGGAACCGATGTTTAAAGGTGTTAGTGAGAATCAGATAATCTGTCATATCTGCTTTTGAACACACCCAGCCCCTTTGTCCACAACAGCCGAACAGTAAGGAAAAGTATCAAGAAAGGGGGAAGAAAGCTAACTAGAGAGAGAGAGAGAGTGAGAGAGAGAGAGAGAGAGAGAGAGAGAGAGAGCTGTACACCAATATCAATAAACATAATAACCATAGGAGCTTGTGTTTATGTCCTTAGACTGTCCCCGTGTGCAAGGGATGGAGTGCAGGGTCCTGCTGCCGGTCATATGTGCAGTAGAGCAATAAGTGACGGCAGAAACAACAGTGATGGCCCTGGTACGCAGTCACGCCAAAGGAACAGGGGTGAAAGGGGAGCACAATTCCAGGAAACTGATTGGGAAAATATAACTTTCCTGGAATTGTGCCTCACCCCTCTTCTCTCTATCTTGCAGCCGTATTATTCATCCCCATCTTTTGCTTTATTGACTTCTACTCACCAGCCGGCGTTTGGGCTTGATAAGAGGTCTGTTCTGGCCGTTCATCTTGTGGTACAGGCCGCAGGCGTTGCACAAGTAATGTCCCGTGCCGTCACGTCGCCACAGGGGCGTTGATGTTGCACCGCAGTTCACACACTCGCGACCCTCTGAGAAGATATACTGATCTTTAGGATTCAATAGAAAACAATTCCGCATTGATATTCAATTATAGTGTGTGTGTGTGTGTGTGTGTGTGTGTGTGTGTGTGTGTGTGTGGTGTAATATGCAATCATACTAAATCTAAACATAAGCAGAGCATGTGTTCTCCCATTGTATGTGACACTAAACAGCCTCTGTATCTGTAGGGTGAGTGATAGCACCACAACAGCAAAGACGTCTAATCCTTCTAAGGAACAAAACACCGTTACTGGAGTGCTGCAGTATCCTGCAGTAAAAGCCTATGTCAGCCTGTAACCTTAAACCTTCATTCGACCATGGGGATGTTTCTCAAGCTAAGTCTTGATTTTACTGATGCACTTTTGTGGAATTGCTATAGCAATTTTTTTAAAGATTCATTATGTTTGATTAGCATGTATAGCATTAAGGACAGCATTTCCTACAGTAGCCAATATTCTTGCTACCGTCGTCAAATATCAGGTAAGACAAAGCTACTACAGTATGTAACAAAATAACTATACTCATAGCCTAAATACTAAGGTTTGGGCCCTGTGCGCCTCGGGATATTCGTTTCACACCTTTGGGCTGTATCAAGTCTATATTGTAGAGGAAGCCAGCTCTGGCGTAATTGAGTCACGGTTAACAAAAGAGGATTAGGCTATAGACATCAACCGAGACGCGCTCGTTTTCTGTAGTGCGCGCCTCACTGGCCAAATCCTCTGAACCTTTTTCGAATTATTTAAGTATTCTGATAAGAAATGTTAACATTGTTTACAAAATCCATGCAATGACAATGACGACTATAATACATTATTGAATTACCCCTAACTGTTATTATTGTATACTACAATAATAGACTATAGTGGCAAAGTAATGTAAAGTTATATGCAACAATAATTTCATTCAACAAGGAAGAGGAAGAGGATATAGATTTAGCCCAAATATAAGATTATTACTATTTTAAAAATGTCTTTGTTATTATTAACAAGTCTTTGCTGTTGTTGTTGTTGTTGTTGTTGTTGTTGTTGTTGTTGTTGTTGTTGTTGTTGTTATTATTATTATTATTATTAATATTGTTATTATTATTAGGCTATTATTATTGACGTATTTGCTTGTCTGCTTCTTGTGTTAGGCCCACACGTTTTTATTAGCAGCAGAAATATAAACCTTTATGTTTTGATAGCGTGGCCTATATAATGTCGCTATTGTCACGAGACTCACCGGAGCAGGACCGTGTTTTGCTTTTGCATTTCGTCGTGTAGCTGGAAGGAGATCCTGCCAGCAGGCCGCCTGGGTGGAACAGACTGCTGCCGTAGTCGTGCGCAGCCGGGAGAGAGTACGCAGGGTATGTCGGTATTGGGTGATGCGTTGACTGTGTCTGAGCCCCCATCGAGACCAGACTGCTTCTCAATGGGCTCGAGCCCTCCATTTTCATCCCTTCCGATAAAGACACTTGGTATTTGATAGATTCCTTCTCGTCCATCCTCGTGGCTGACGGAGACGTGCCCCCCAGGTCCGGCGATATGTCCTTGGGAGGGGTAGGGGGAAACGGGTATAGGTGAGGGCTGCAGTGGGACGTCGGCGTTAGCGATGAGGAGACCGTGTTGGAGCTGCTACTGCATGGATAGACCGCGGACATGCCGCCGGGCGAGCCCGGGCCTGTGGGATGTAGGCCAGGCTTGCTGAAGTGGCTGACGGCCCACGCGTTGTGGTGGTGGGCCGAGAGAGCGGCTTTGCCGCTATCCAGCCAGGATATTCCTGGGCTGTGAAGAAGATGAGGTCGGCATACCTGGGTCCCAGTCAGGCGGGCTGTGAAGTCACCAACAGTACATCCTTAGATTATGGAGAGCGTTTTGGACAGCAGCATTTTATGTAGCCAATTTAAGATATGTGCCAAGCGTCACTGAATAATTATTATGCCTAGTGGTTTGTATTTAATGGGCTTGTCAAAACCTATAGAAAACACGTGAAAATACAATAAGTATTTCATTAGGAAGTTCTTAATTTTATTTTTACGCACGAGGTGTTAATTTACAAGCAGAATCCCTATATATCGT
Organism: Amblyopsis hoosieri; assembly: GCA_027564755.1. Lineage (NCBI taxonomy): Eukaryota > Metazoa > Chordata > Actinopteri > Percopsiformes > Amblyopsidae > Amblyopsis > Amblyopsis hoosieri. The sequence continues at coordinate 17,253 of JAODUE010015397.1, forward strand.
GAAGTTGATAACTGACTAAATTACAGAAACTGTCTAAATTAATAACACATTTATTGCACTTTTTTAAAACTGATTCTTGCATGGCTGTCTGTCAGATGAAAACATTACATTTTTTCATCCAGAAAGCATGGCAGACACAGGTGTGACATAAATGCTCTTACCGTGCGCTTGGCTGTAGGAAACTCGTGCCCGGTGAGCAGGGTTATGGTAGTAAGGGTTTCCCTGTGAATCCAGGTGGTTAAAGAACACGTCCACTTCGTCCGGAGGCAGAAGCTGGGCCGTAGGCTCCATGTAGTTGTGGCTGAGGCCTGGATGGCCGGGATGGTGCGAGTCCGGGTGCTGGCCGTTAAGCACGGCGTGGTGGTGTATCCACCGGGGCTGATCGGCAGCTACATCCATCTCTGCTTCTCTCCTGCGCAGTTTATAAGACTCGGGCGATCCAACGAGAGAATATACAGTATCCTGAAATATGAAACTTTCTCAAATCGTGTTCTTTGCAAAGTCCGCTCCCTCTAGTGACCTAACGTTAACTTTCCGCAGGCTGGAGCTTGCTCGCATTCCAATGGTCTTTGAAACGATGCTGGAACAAAACATTGAGTCTTGTTAGACACGGGAAACCTGTAACCAGAAAATATAAATTGTAGTAAATGAGGACTATTATGGCATCTTACGAGAGCCACGACTGGCCACTTGTCACCTATAGATTTCGTGACGCGGCATCTATGTTACGCATAAGTATAAATAAAATAGCCTTGTCTTAGGCAATTTAAAAAACAATGTGCACAGATACAAATACTAAATCGTGCTCCCTGGATTATAACACAATGATAATAAAACAATTATAGGAGAAGTAAACATTACCAGGTTCAAGGCTCTTGGGAATATTGCTTCCTCTTCAGAAGTAACGGTGTTACCGTTCCAAACACATTGCGTTTGGTTCTCTGCTTAAAACTCCGTCTTGGGGGACTGTAGAGCAACTCGTTCTCTGATCTGACTGCCAGCGCTGGCGCTAGGGTTGTCATGCCCGTAAGGCGGGGTCATAACTTTGACAGCCAATCAGATCTTCCCTCTTCCCCTCCCTCCCGGAATTCTCCCTCCTGTCCTGTAAGGCCTCCAGCATATTCTTATATCATCATACGTATTAAGATTGGATGTATATAATATCATCTTGCTTTACTCTAAAAGGTTTAAAATATAGTTACAGTATATGATGAAATATAAGTTGTATAGTTTTACTATTAGCTGATTTGTTCTTGGCTCGATATTAACCTGAATGAGTCAGGATGAAAATATTGTATGTATAGCCTCTGAATACAAAATTTGTCAAATCAAAATTAACAATGATCAGATATCCATAATTGAATGCCATCATAGCCTACTGGACATAGTCAACAGAGTCTCTTCCTCCACCCGATCTCCGTGTGCGAGCGCGCGTGTGTGTGTGTGTGTGTGTGTGTGTGTGTGTAGCAGGCAAACATTGGCTGCATGAGTGGCATGCGATAATTGGAATGGGAACGTGCAACACTGCCGCCTGCTTGACGCCGTCTCGTGACGTCAGCGCATCTTAGTGTAGAACGTTGCATCTATAAGCAGGACATTAACTTCTCATAACACCAAGGGACTGAGAGAGATGCCATAGCACGGGATGTGTTCAAGTCCCAGCGGGTGGACTCGATGAACTCTTTCCAAGAGGACTGCAATTGATATTTACAAGTGCAGCATTAATTATTGATAAAGTAGCATGGGTGTTTGACCTATGCTTTGATTTTGAAGGCTAATAGCATGCGGAGATTGATTAATTTCAGCATCATCTGACTATTTTATTTTTTATTTATTAACTAGAGTTTTCTAACATGTATATTCGGTTATTAACTATATCTCCCTTATGGTTGGTTACATTATGAAAATCACACCGTCAAGCCTGCCTTTCTTTAAAGGCTATTGTTTTTAGACCATATATTCGTGTCCTCTTTCAGACCAGACATTAATCCCATTAATAACTATATGCTATGGCTTTATGGGTATTGTATCAATTAGAAAATCCGATTGGTATACTGTAATGCTGCTAGAGCACTACTAATATAGGCTATATGCCTATACAACAACAATGGAAAGTCGAAGAGCTTTTGGTATGTGATTCATCAGCTGTTGAGTGTCCATGCAACGCGACCCATGTGGACATAACTTTCAAATATGGCGATGCATCTAAAGCCAAAACCTTTACTTGGTAGTGGATCACAAGATCACACCCGCCTTAATAATAATACTAATAATACTAATACTACTACTACCACTACAACTAATAATAATAATAATAATAATATAAAAATAGTAAAAATAAATAGCCGTAAAATGATTTGATGATATTTTGGAGATATTGTCTGCATGCAAACGCGCGCAGAAACAGATATATTTCAAATGATAGAAAGTTCATTATATTTTAGTATTTTACCAAATATAGGATGTTGACACTGAGGAGTGTCATAACTTTATATTAATATTATATTTAACATGGCCCTCAATATAAGGATGCAGGCAAAAAAGCAGCAATTTGATCTACCATCTTTATTTCCTCAGAGACAACAATCAGTAGGTTATCTGAAACGAAACACACAATGCTCTAAAAAACTGAGCCTTCTGGGGGAAATATTGTGTCGCATAACTGCCAATATTAGTGCTCATCAGCATGATAATGTGCTGATACACGCGCTCAGAGCGTGAGCCCTTCTGATCCGACAGGGCGCGCGGAGGAGAGCATGCTAGATGTGCACGCGATAAAACCTTATCAGCGTCAAACATCCTCCTCCATTTCAGTATTTTACCTTAATTCAATTCTCTATTATTTTTCTTGATTTCTTTTACAAAAACAGCTTGGTAAATTATGAATGTATAGTACCTGATAGAAATGGAGTCTCATAAAAAGTTAATGTAATTTATACATATTATTAATATTATTATTTTTAATTACCAATAATAACAATGTGTTGTTATTATTATTATTATTATTATTATTATTATGTATAATAATAATAATGATGATGATAATGATGATATTGTATAAATTGTGCATCAAACATTAACTATCCTTTTCTAACCTCTGAGCTCTAAGACATTAATCCTCTGTGCGAGTGTTTGAGAGAGAGAGAAAGCGAGAGAGAGGAGGATCCTCGGTTCTATGTGATTCTAACCCATCCCCGGGTAATTTTTCATCGGTGCTGGCTAATCTTTGTTCTTTGTGAAGATAATAAATAGCCTAATCGTTATCAGCGAGCTGCTGGAGGTGTCAGGAGAATGGGGCTGATCGGCCCGGGAAATAGGCTCCAAAGTGCCGCGGAATAAATGGCATTTCTTATCTCACTCTCCCAGATTATCGCCGTCTTTTCAAACTCGCACAACAAATACATCCAATGCAGGGAATGCATTATTTACTGGACGAGATCCCTTTAAGTGATAGATGGGAGGGGTATGCAGGGGGGACTTGCGCGGCAATATTTACAAGTTTAATGGTCTGCGTGTGCAAAGTCTTCATGCCGGGTATTTGGACAGAATAAATCCATCTCACTGTTCAATTATTTTCAGGTTATCTAAGAAAGCCATCTGAGATCCAAGCTTTTTGTTGTAGGCTATACTATCGTGCCTTATTGCGTTCATGTTGGATTTCACTGGATAACGGTTAGGCAAGCACTTTTAGGGAGAAATTATTTTAAATGATGTTTTTAGCCATTTGGAAATATGACTATTACAATGTTTTTATAATATTAATCTATTCTAAATATTGTTGTGAAATATATACATTTTTATATGTTGCATATTTAACAGGCCCATTAATTGGCTTGTTGTTTCTTCATTTGATGCTTATTTTTAATGTGGTTTACTTATCCTTACATTAATATATGTTAAGGAGAAAGACGTGAATTATTTATTGATATTGCATATTCTACTGACAATATATTTTTTTTAGAAAAGAAAGACCTGCCTGCTCATACTGATACTTTACATAAATTCCACAATTGTTTTATACATTAAATTACATTTTATTTTATTTGATTTTGCGTCTATTTAAAAAATGTAACGCGCATGAAAAAGTGTGAAGATATGATACTAGGTAGCCTCTGTTGTGTCACTAAGGGAGAGTGGGAGTGGGAAAATAAGGCATTTTCCATAAACTCGATGGTTAATAACCAGGTCACAAGCCCAGGGTGCTAGGCGGGCTGATGGTTTCCCGGGTAACACTGATAACAGCTAGTCATTTTCCATATCTTTGCTAGAGTATATTATATTCAAGGATTATAGTCCATCTTCTCGAAAAGGTCAAATACAAAGTCATGAAAGCAAGCGTATTTTGGCTCGTCTCCCCCGCGACAGCTTGCATTGCGTCTTGCCTCCCCCAATGTTCTCGTGCCATTTTGTTGGCATCCTTTGATAGGCTACTATACCTGGATTACGGTATAAATTGATCTAATTTAATGCCTACTCATAAAGCTTCATGGCTATTAATTAAAACGTATGTATGACATTGGCATGCGGAAACATTTTCTTCCCTCACGATCATCACGGTCATAATTCAAATCCACTGCCGTTCATGGCCAAGAATGGTATTCGGGGCAATGCATAATCAGGCAGACAGCGACACCTAGCGCAAAAACGTTTAATGATTTATTGTGCGGACAGCACGCATGACTCAGGTTGATCTTTGTGTAGCTTTTAAAAGTTTTCTCGTTGAAAAATGTGGATTAATTCATCTGAATGTCATAAGATTCCATGACTTTGTCCACACAGGGCACCCGAACACACAAAATACATTTAGATAATTTTCATAACATTTTGGGTGTTTTATTTATAACGTGTGTACACACATGGTGTCAATATAAATGGATGGGTGAGACTACAATTAGTGTATACAATTTAGTTAGGCACATGCTCATTCATCAGATGGACAAACATCCTAGACCACCGTGAGTGTGTTTGAGCACACAAAATAAAACATTTAAAAGAATCATATTTATACACCAATAGTAGTGTACATATAACAATAGTAACTAATGTAGTAAGTGTAAAGTAATGAACAATTTCCAGGAATATATATTATTGTAGTAATTATTTGAATAGATACAAGTAATTCATGAATAAGTACCAGTATCCAATGAATAGTTACTTGTTAAATTTAAGTAAATGCTAAAAAACTATTCCATTCGGAACTAGCTTGCAATGTATTACCAGTTAAGATAGTAATTATTGAACTAGATAATGAATAAATACCATTATCTAATGAATAATTACTATAAAAACAGATAGTAACATTTTGAATAGAAATTGTCTACTAGTATTCCTTTACTGCACAATTGGAAAATATATTAGTATCTATTGGAATAGTTGCAAGTCTAACTCTCTTTAAAATAGTAAATGTCTAAACTGATAGTTTGGGTCTACTGTATGGCTTTTCTTACCAGTCAATTTTGACCATGAACATATGTTATTTTGTGCCACTACTTAATTAAAAATGTTAAATGTTTAAAAACAAATTACTAATTTACTAATCATAGACCCAATTTATGTGATAAATAGCACACTATGTTTCATCTGAGCATTTGTTGTAGTCAAAACAATCCATAAATTGTGCATTTTTACGAAATTGTATAAACTCAAGTCAAGGAGGTCCATGGCCACTAATAGCAAATAGAAGTTCAAAACTTGTACTTTTCACAAGAACTTGAAGTGATAAAAATATTTAACACAACATTAGATGGTAATGTACTGTATGTATTACTAGGGATTTATAGTCATATTTATAGTAATTTTTGACGGGGAACTCCAAATTAACAAACATGAATGGAACACAACAGAGGGGTTAATGTCCACGGTCCACTTAACATAATTTCTGTTGTTGTTTAAACATAGCATATTTATTTGTGCTGCCTTGCCATTTCAATAGTCTTGATAAGTAATACATTAGAGGTCAGAAGTTCACTGCTACACTCCTGCCCTTGAGAGCCTTAGGACAGTCGCGTTTATACTACACTTTTCTAACAACCTGTCATTCAAAGTCTGTCTCCATCAGTATCCAGGGAGTTGTAGAATTCCAAACAGTCTTTTTCTAAATCTGTGCTGTTCATTTACCACAGACATGATGATGCTTTTATATTTTCTTTAACTCACATCCTCCATGTGTATGCATGTGCGTGTCTGTCCAAGTGTGTGTGTGAAAGAGCAAGTGTGTAAACAGGGATGCATGCTAACTTGTCACATCGCATGGGGACAGGAAGGGAGGTGTGGGAGGTACACATGTTTAGGTATAATACGATCATTCATATTTTAGCCTTGTTTAACCATTAGCATGCAGTTCCCTTGAACATGCACCCCATCTAATTATCAGAGGTTGCTTATCATAAGACATCTAGTAGTCTTTAATTTCTCTCTCCCTCTCTCTGTCTCTCTCTCTCTCTCTCTCTCTCTCTCTCTCTCTCTTAGTTCCAATATGCCCGCCTTCCTTATAGCCACAATGTGAAATACATACAGTACACACACATCGTTTGGGCTTACTTAAGCTATTGTTTGTTAAATAAATGAAACAACCTGACGTGTTAGGACAGGTGAAATCTGTTGTGCTGATTAAAGAAGCAATACAACTGATCTTGTAGAATGGCATGATATTTTCTCTTCACAGAACAGTGCGATTAGGATCTAACCTGAACACATAGAGAGGTGAGAGGCCCTGGTGCACAACCAAGCAACAGGAAAAGTGTGAGTAAAGTGTGAGACACATGCACCCCATCACACTAACAGCGTCATTAAATAGTAGCATACCTGTAAAACACCAGTCTCCAAGGTAACTCAGGGAGAAATCTAGGCAGTTACAAAGAACAATACCAGACCATAGCCAATACAATTCAAAAGAAGGCAAAAGAATACAGACACTGGACAGATTGGAAAGAAATTATAAGGACAAACACATCTATGTTTGCTATGTTCAGAGAATACAGAAGAACATCTACGAGATGCAGACACAATTGTGTAGATGCTGAAGGTGTGCTTGATGCCATTAGCCAGGCATGGCAGAGAGGCAATGTGATTGTCTGGGGTGCTTTAGTGGTGGTTGTAAAGTAAGAGATTCATACAGCCAGGTTAAAACAGATCTTGAAGGATCACTCAATTTTGCAATGCCATGAGGCTATGGTGTTTTCTTGACAATTTCTTGCATTGAAGTCTATTCTTCTATTCCCAGATCAAGAATAGACCGATAGATCAAGTTTGAACCTGTAATCAAACCTACAAAACAGTTTTAAGATGTGCTAACCTACTGTAATTACAAAAGGGATTATTGATTTATCCATTTAAAATAGGCCATGACCTGCCTCACACTCCAGAACATTAGGTGGCAGTGTAGGCACCTTAAAAGTTGGTTACAAACTGCCAATAAAATCTAAAGAAGAAGAAGCATGATCAATTTTCCTTTTTATAATAATACATTTGGATTAGCTCACTTGGATATCATGCTCTTGGGCCACAGGGGTGATGAATATATGCCTCTGTACACCTAGATATCCCATTAATAATCACCTGTTTACAGCTACAGTGTCCATGCCAATAACATATTTTCAAAATGCAAAACATGTTGAATTTGAGAAAACACTACTTTTAAAATACTGTAGCATGCATTTGCCACTTGTATTTCTGGTTGTTTGTTATCTTAGACAATGCATTTGAGGGTGAAAAATACAAGTGTGGATTAGGAAGGGCATGATTCCACCATGCCTTAGTGTCTGAACGAAGATACAATAGTGGTCTAATTCACACAAAGCCTGTTTTCTTACCTCACATTTTATGACATCAGGTCATGTACTGTCTGTATGTAGCAAAAGATAAAGCCATTGTCAACATAGAGATTAGAAACCCACTGAGTGTGATCTCGTGTGCCATCTGGCCTTTGATGTGATACCTAAAGACCAATGCTTGTTTATTTACTAGACTTTTACCTGATATTACTGAGTATTAATTTAACCTTACACTAGTGAAGTAGCAGGCTACTTGTATTCTCAGTGGGTTGCTTGCATTCATACAGTCAATGTATCATTCATGACTGTGATACACCTAGACAACATACAAAGGCTGTAAGTTTGGTGTCTGATTACATAGAAGTTTCACTTTATGATAAATATAAATGATGTTATAAAACTACTAACCATGACACAACCCAGCCTCCAGGCTGTCTCCCAGTACACTTCTCTTCCCTCTACCCACTAGCAAGGCCTTTCACCTTGAAACGACAAGGAGACTGCGGCCACCAGTGTTCTCCCCAGCACCCTCCCCCCTCCTCTCCTCTCCACCCACCCGCCCCATCTCCTCACCACATCAGGATACACTTGTTCTAGTGAATTCCGGTTTCTAACGGAACGCTGGCCTGCTCTGGGGGGGCTTGTTGCATGCATCGTGTTATTGGCAAGCACATGTCCTCTTGGTGGTCCTGTGGTCTAGGAGGGGAGCCTCCAACGGCCTGTTCGCCACACACCTTTAAAAGCCTCACCCGGTCACATTTCCTCCCCCCCATGCCCCCCCATGCCCCTCCATGCCCCTCCATGCCCATGCGTGTGAAGGCCTTTCTTCACCTCTTCCAGCATAAATGATTGTAGGAGAAAATAATGTCAGAGTCGCTTTCTGTGTTATACGTTAGATTATGACTTCACACGTTGGTGCACAAATATTGCTTTTTTATGGCAATACTGGAGGTGTCAGTGGGTGGGTGGGGGCGTGGGGGGTGGGGGGGGGGGGATTTTTCATTAAATCTCAAATAAAATAACCCGGCGCAGTATTTAAATTCATCATAAGTTTCTTGGGCCTTCTCAGGCCAGTGTTGGCCTTTGACCTTATCACCAAATATGACACCCCCGGTGTCAAGAAAAAGCATTGCAGTCTGGCAATTTGTTTATCTAGTAGTTTATCACATTTATGTTGCTGTAATGTTTTGCTGTATTACTTGTCATTTGTGATGCTGGTTAAAATTAAAGCACTTCAACATAGCATTGAACTGTTATATATTAATATGTATTTCCATCCCTCACCTTCCATCAACCTGTTCAGAATTGTATTTTATTTTATTTTATTTTATATGTTTTTTTGTGACATGTTCTGCCATTTAATGGATCACATGTATATGCAAAGCATGGACTGTTTACAATTTGCGCTTAAAGTAACCTAAGTAAGTCAGACGGAGAGAATGTTCCAGATCAGTGACTTTTGTCTTCACTAAGCAATACTTCCCTCTTGTGTTAGGTAGAAGTATGAATCTGTAAAGTGTTAGCATCTTGTGTTACTGTTAGTTGATGATAGAAACCCTCTGGGTGGATGGGCAGGTGCTGCTAGAATGCATAATGGCCAGCATATTATAAAGGTATGCCTCATGTATGGTTTATATATTCCCTTTGTTGGTCCAAAATGTTACATAAAAAAACTTTACATGAATTACCCTTCAAATGTACCCTTGAATCTCTGAGATCACTGCATTGTCATATGTAGGTTACACACTAAATACACCTAATAATTTAAATCTTTGACAAACCATAATATAGAACTATACATGTAGTACTACAGTGTCCATGCCAATAACAATGCATTTTAAAGAGCATCTGACATATTTTCAAAATGCAAAACATGTTGAATTTGAGAAAACACTACTTTTAATATACTGTAGCATGCATTTGCCACTTGTATTTCTGGTTGTTTGTTATCTTAGACAATGCATTTGAGGGTGAAAAATACAAGTGTGGATTAGGATTACTTAATTATTTGTATTAAACTTATATAAAACCTAATTCAACTATATGTCTGACCCAAGGGTGTATGATTTGACCCAATGTCTTATGCTTGTTGTGATTTGTGATTAATAACCTTGTGGTAATAAAGCATGCTGCTATGGACATATACTCAGCAGGTGATAGTATTAATAAGACTGACTGTTCTCGGGTGGTACATTGTACCAATCCAGGTCACATGTAAGCCTCCCTCAGGGGAGCACAGTGTTTCTCAGAGGGAGGCGCCGGCTAACCGCTGCCCATCTTGGGTTTCCGGCCCTGGGGCAACAGAGCTTGCCGGTACCCCACACAGCCTCCAGACCCACCGCTATCACCCTACTCCAGGCACTGAACCAGGATACTGTGGTGACACAACCCTGGGCCCTGGTTCCTCCCTTGTCAACAAGAGTAATGGATGAAGAAAGGAGGAGAGGACAGATGACGAGAACAGGGGGAACAGGAGTGATAAACGAGAGAAATTGGAGTTCAGTGAGAAGGCGTGGAAAGAGACAGTGCGTGTGATGATAAAACCATGGGAGAGTTTGTAGATAACGCTGTAGCCAGAGACGTACTGATGCACCGTAGGCAGAGGTGACGGAGGAGAAGAGGATTATGGGACCACTTTTCATCTCAGCCATCGCTCATATGCCGGAGCTGAAGTCGAGGTTTTCCACACATCCGCATATTCCATCAACTTCAATTGTATGGTGTGTCTTAAAGACGCACAGCTTCAGCATTTATGAGCAGGTGGGTATTAATTAAACCAGAATCATATTATCTCTTGCAACACTAATGCATGTCGTGCATCTATCAAGCCACCAGGGGGCAGAGAATAGAGCCTTTTAGGAAAATACCCCCTCCACACCAACACACGCGCGCACACACACACACACACACACACAAGCCCATTAGTCATCAGTAATCAAGACCAATTACAGAGGCCACAATTAAGTACATATCAACTTTCTAGTGTGTGTGTGTGTGTGGCATGATAATTATGTCGGCGTGATCAAACTGTCTTTACGAGGAGCTCCTGCTCTATTGCAGACTTGTTTTTATCAAGCCAAGCACATCACGCTCCTCCCAAACGTATCCCATCTTTGGCCTTTTCATGTGTGTCTCTGTGTGCTTGTGCATATAGCTTTCTGTCTGTGTGCGTGTGTGTGCCAATGCTCATATACTGTATATTTGCAGATGCATATGCATTTACGTGCGCGTGTGTGCGTGTGTGCGCGTGCAAGAGAGAGAGAGAGAGAGAGAAAGAGAGAGAGCTTGTGCCAGTCATATATAGTGTGAAATACAGTGGCTGGTTGACTGTGTAGATCAGAACCCAGAGCGATGTCTCCCCCCCCGACACACACACACACACACACACACAGGTATTATTAGACCCCGCTTGATGAGGGACTAGCAGCCCACTGTGAACACTGCTAAAAAGGGCTTGGTGGTTTACACATCCCATGACTGCCCATCCCCACCAACCCAAAGACGAGGCTCTACACTCACACACCAACTACAAACTCCCAGAAAAGCCCTGTGAACCACAGCCAGAGAAGCCGCCGCCCCACTGACGCCAGCACCAGAGTCTGCGTGTGCGTGTGTGTGTGTGTGTGCGGGCATCGGTAGGCACAACAAAGTGTCTGCAGCCAGTGCACAATATGCTATGCCGTTGACAGTTACTAACAATATGTGCACTAAGGACCATAACTGTACAGTCCAATGTCCTACCATAGGGTGACTGAGAATCTACCACCCAACTGTCAGGTTGCCCCGCTAAGGAATGTTACCTTGGAGAGCGAATTACATATTTTCTCACCTATCATAGTTCTTACACATATGTGAGTTGAACTTGTTACAAACAGAGGTGCTTGTAATTCACCTGGTTTGGACAGCAGGTGTCATGTGGTTTCATGCAAAATATTGACAGGAATCGCTGTATAGAGCATCATGAAAATATTGTTTAGGTCTTTTAGACACGATATGGCTGTAACACTCAGTTTTGTTGATTAATTACAACAAGCATTACAAAAACCTTTTTGTTTTTATTGAAATTTATGAGAGGGCATATTCTTTCAACCTGTACTCTCTACACACAGAGCTCCTATAGGCTCACATAGGCTTTAACTGTGTAGACAAGTGCATTTTGTGTGTATTTTATACTGGGAAGATAGTTTGATTTTGATTTTCTTTATTGTTTTACACAAACTGAGGATCAGCATTTTAACATTTAAGAAAATAGATTTAGTCATTATTCAAGTTCAGATTTATTCCTATAATAATTTCAGCTGCCATATTTGTGACATATTTATTTATACATACATAATACAAACAGCTGCTGGAGGAAATTGTAGTGATATTTGGCAGGTTTACATATTTATTAGAGCATTTAGAACTGTAAAATTGTTTCTTTTGTCTTTTGCAGTTGGCTGTCAGTAAATTGTAACAACAGTACTGTGTCCAATTATACACAGTTAGTTAAGTAAACATAATGCAAAACAAATCAGCCATTTTATCACTATAATCTACAGTACGATCCTAGAACCTGTTTATTACATTCATTGACATTCATTATCATGTTCAGTCTCACTCTAACCAAGTCCAACAAAGTTACAATGCCTTGTCTTCATCTCTACACTCTTAAAGGAGTACCGCTCTCCAGATCGTCCATCTGTCAGGATATACCATGTTCCCCAGTAGATGCCATTGGTTAGACCGACGTAGCGCCCGCGGTAATACCGTCCGTTTAAGTTAGCTGCCAGGCAGGCATCGAACCACCAACCTGCGCCGTAGTACTGAGCACAGTTGCCAGTTGAGTAACGGTCGTGATCCCTGTCAGCCGTGCTGAACGCTCTGCCGTCGTGGTTGTAGCGTTTGCTGTAGCTCAAGGCATTGCCTGCATCACCGGAGTACTCCCGCGCTGTCAAGCGGTACCTAGGAGCGGTGAGAGTGCACGACATGAGACATACTGGCTCACACACACCTAAACTGCACACACTCAAGCAACTATAGAAGCCTATACTGTATGTGCCATTGCAATGCTTAATGGCATATAACATTCTGACACATTTGTGCTTGATTTTCCACTGTTCAAAGCGTTGTGTGTGCTTATGTTGTCCTTTTCAATTTTGTCTCGATGTGAACCCTGGCTGCAAAACCATTTTCTCCTAGTGCGCCTAAAAATAACATAACATAACCTATCCAAACTATACTGTATGATATGTGCCATACGAGATGCAGTTTAATCATGTCATAAAACACGTGCATTATATGTTAGTGTATATGAAGTTTAAAGGGTTCCCACTGGTCATCATGGAATATAATGGATGTAAAAAAAAGTCTATTTCAGACATAGAAAGGCATGGGAGGGTGAAATCATTGACCCTCCCCTCCAAATCTGTTTGCAGCATGTTTACATTTTAGTTGCCATTCATCTGGAGGTGGTAATACCTTAATAATCATCTTTGTTCAGTATTCACATTGTTGTGAAGCTGACAATTGACTTAGAGTGGGTTCCCACTCAATAGAATTAGAGTGGGAACCCTGCGTTTACAAATGGCAGACCTTCCAGCACATCGGAATCACCTTTGCGCCTCAGTGGCCACTTTAAAGTTGTTGTAGGTGGCGTGACGTCTCTGCTGGTGCCAGTCTTCCAGCTCGATGCGTAGCTGGTGCTGGTCACCAGACGTGATGGCGTGGAGTGCTGCATTCCCCAGCCAGTGCTCCCCCAGCGCGGAACCAAAACCCTCCCTGTATTCCTGCCACGTGCGGTTGAAGTCCACCGAGCCGTCGCGTCGCATCTGGAACACCGTCCAGCCACCGCCCGCTGTCTCCATGTCACATTTAGCCTGCACACACACCAGGAAGACACATCCCTGGTCACCACTAACATAAAGGTGACCTCCTCCATTCTATTGTAGAAGCAGCCGTAACAGAACCGCTCTGGCCCAGTGTGAGCCTACAAGAGCTGCAGGGGGAGGAGTAGAGAGGAGTGTGAGACATGCACACTCAGATTGAACCAAGACAACAATGCCTTTGTACTTGTTCTTCCACCACAAGGGTCATTTCAGATACAAAGCAAGGACTATTTATATAGAGTAAACCAAATATACAGTAGATTTACACGTACTCAGTGACCTCTGCTTCCTAATCAAACAATGCAGGGGTCAGTGCATGCGTTAAATCAATGTGAAGATGTATTAATTCCTTTGTATCGGGATCTTCAGGAGAACCTTGCATATTCAGGCTTAGTTTTATGTGTGTGTGTGTGTGTGTGTGTGCGTGTTGGTGTGTATTGATATTACACCTCTACAGCGGGCCGATGCAGGTCAGGCTGGATGGTGTAGAATCCATTCTCTGTGATCCCCAGCCTGTAGATTTCTGCACAGTCCTGAGGGTGTTGCCTTGCCAGTGGAGGCACTGAGAACCACACCATCCTTTACATCCAACCAACCATCCTTTACACACCGTTTCATTAACACATTCCCTCTGTACCATTACAAACAAGTTAACATCACTCTCGGTCACTCATTCACCACCTCTGCGTAAACACACACTCTTTAAAGTTTAGGGTTCACACTTCATTACATAAACAATTCAGCAATGGTCAGCCCTCAAATTCCAATGCTGTAAATTCAAATGCTGATCTATTGTACCATCCTATAATATTGTACTGTTTGGACACAGCTACAGCAATACTGCATCTAAAGGACCTCACCTGTAGTGGGATTCTGCGTGATGCCCTTCAGTAGAAGCAGTAGATCTTTTTCACCCTGCCGTCCCACCGCTGCACCTTCTAGACATCCACACAAAGAGAAATTGCATGCATGCAGGGCACACAAACAAAGCCACCGTCTCCTTTATATCTACTGTAGAGGACGGCTAATACTGTATGTACAACTCACTTTCCTTGTGTGTTTGCATGTGGCAGAATGTCACCTCTGACCCACACCAGCGAGGCCTAAGCCTGTGGGAACTGTGGGAACTGTGTGTTCATGCTGAAGTGAGCAGGGGCAGCACGCTACTCACCCAGCCGCTCGGCCATCGCCCTGAGTGCCTGGCTGTGACAGTGGAGGTCACACTCGGTTAGCACGGCTGCCATTAGTGCCAGGATGGCCCCGAGGGACTCGTTTTCCTGGGGGGCTTGACTCTGGCGGGGGCCTGTTTCCTGGAGGGATCGCATGCAGCGCTGTAGCTGAACTAGACGCTCTTTCACGTCCCCGGTCTGCACACACATTACAGCAGTCTCGTACCGTCAGGTGTTAAGGGAAGGGGTTATGGTGTAGCCCCTTTAGGCAACATTAGCACGCATGCGTTAGCTTGTCTGATCACAGTGCACAGTAAATGCTAAATCCACAGACACGCAAAGCACAACCGCATGTAGCTCATTTAAGCCAATTACACTTATGTCACCCGTGGCAGTAATGTCCCCGTGCACACCTGTTGTGGCGTGAGCTCATCAGAGGGCCTTGTATTAACGCGGGTCTAAATTTGCCTCCGCTTTGATTGTCTGTCTGTGTGCCGTGTAGCAAGCTAATGCCGAAACTCCCAAAGGAAGGCGCTATGGAGGCTATTAAAGGCTGCATGGGGGTCACAGTCAGGGACACGGGGGACAAAAGGTCTTCTTCTGTCCAGTGATGTCATGTCATTCGCTGCCTCGCACGTGCTCACATGACAGCACAGTGGATTTCGCAGACTTAAAGGTGGAATCGGCAATTGTAAGCTTTTCGTCAAATTCAGTGACTCATGGTCCGCAAGCTGTCCATTCTGTGTGTGTGCTGGGAAGATAATCTGGTGTTTCTACACCTCTGTGAATGGGAGCATAAACAAAGTGGTGCAGGCCGCACCACATAACAATATCCTAGCCTTGGCGGTGTGTTTTCCAATGTGTGGGGCGGAGCTTCTGAGGGAGCACCCTACGGCATTGAAGGGAGAGGTGTTTTTGTTTTGATCAAGTTCAAATGTCAACAAGATTTCTCCAGCATCCCTGATTGCACCTTAAAATACACTGCATATAAGTGGAAGAATTCCTCAACGCTCAACACGTGAGGACAAACAAGGGTTGTGCACCTGTCCTGGAGAGACACAGTGATACAATGGAGTTGATAGGGGCTCACCTAACCTTCCCTTTTCCTCCATTTAGATGGATAATGCTCCACACAATGTTTCCACACCAACATTCACGTTTCAGCCACACTGCACAGAGGGATCGCGTCTCCTGGTGCAAAACATATAAGTGCATAATGACCTTACGCTGAACTGTGTGTGATGCCACTCACCTTAGGCTGAACCTTTGGCAGGTCCTGCCTGCGCTCTGAGACTGCCATGCGACAGCCCGCAGTCCCGGCTTGACCCTCGCAGGCTCCCGTCTGCACAGGTGGCACGGCCACCAGGCTGTGCCCGCATGGAGGCTGAGGGCAGGCGGGCACGGTGTCTGGAGATAGGAGCACGCCCGCGCAGAGTGACAGCAGAGAGAGCGTTCCCAGAGGGCAGAGCAGCATCATCAAGTCAAAAACAAAGAAAAAAAAGCCTGGCTTCACTTCTTAATAGTCCTTCCTGTGTCTTTGTCGATCACTATCTCCGTGGTTACCTGCCTACGCTGCTCTACAATAGCTGCATCTCTATCTCTCTCTTTCTTGATCGTCTATGGTCTTTCCTTTATGTTTAGATCTCTCTGTTTGAGCGGCAGTGTTTTCTGTATCCTGCTCTTTGTTTCATCTTCTCAGGCTCTTTCCTTGCTCCATCCGCCTCCCTGTTGCACCTCTGTCTCTCTCTCTCTCTCTCTCTCTCTCTCTCTCTCTCTCTCTCTCTCTCTCTCTCTCTCTGTGTTAGTGAGGTTGCTTTGGCTCAGATTCCTAGATAACTGCAGCACACTTTGCTGTCTGACACGCACGAATGCACCCACCCCCGACCCACACACACACACACACACACACGCACACGCACACGCACACACGCACGCATGCACTCTCATGCACGCACAAACACAAATGAATCCGGATACATGCCGTATTGGAATGGGAATCAGACAGTCAACCTGTATGTACAGTTAATGGACTCATCAGTCTGTATGGAAAAGTTATTCACCTTGCACATCAATTTTCTTGATCGGAAAACTGCTCATGCTGGAGCACCACAGACACATACATGCACGCACACACACACACAACGCATATTCATTCCATATGCCTCAAATGCTTCAGGCATGTCTGCCTGTGTGTCTCTCCTGACACTCATGTCAGAGGTTCTCACTCAAGACCTTTTGTGTTGTCCTGCTTTAGTAGCGTGTGTGTTTACAAAGCAAGTTCCTAAGAGGTCATAAAGACTAGGTGGTCAATAGGTGTGGGAGTCAGGAATTCCTCAATAAACACCACAGTCATCCTGATCAACAAGACACACTGAAACTAACACGGAATGCAAACAGCGACGCACACGTATGCGATCACACACACACACACACACCCGCAGCTTCAGGTAATCTTAACCACTATAAGTAAAATATTTGCATAATCATCAATGGGAATTGATGCCTCATGATTTGTTTATGGTAAAAAGTTAAAAGTCTCCTGGATCAACAAATTGTCATTTACACAATAGTTTCACATGCTTCTTATTAGTTAAAATAATAATGGTAATGTTTTTACCAACATATTGTCATTCTCTTTAGAAATATGATAGCCTATTCACATTTGAGTAAATTCTCTCAAATCTAGTAATATAATATTTTTGAATGATGTAAATTATAATTAGGTTATTGTTTTCAAAGGTAGGTATATAATATGATTTTTTATCTGGAGAATTCGAGGCTCACCGTAGTGGTTCACCCTGTTGCTGCTCAGATTCTACTTGTTCATAAATATCAATAGAAAAGGCAATACTGCCCTCTAGTGGTGATTCTTCGTTGTTTCCATACACTATAAACTCCTGGCTGTTTCAATGCTTTTCTCGTGTAGGACTATTCAATCATTTTTTCTAAGATGTATTTTGATAAATAACATGATATCAAAAAGTGGTGACCAAAAGAATAGCGTTTAACGCCATTGAAAACACAACAGAAAGTTGTCACAATAAGCTAGGACTAATATTTATATTAGTCTGACATCTTGTCTGCATTATCATTATTGCAACAAACCGTATTTCATGTTGTTAACAGAGGCAGTGTACAGTATTATATCGTCTTCTCGATATTTAATAAAGATAAGAGTCATATAGCGTGACATGCCATCATGCACCAGCACGGTTGTGTGTCCAAATGTTTAGACAGAGCAAATTTGGAGGACTTTGAAAATGTGAAAAAGTGAGTCATCAATGCATTGGACTAACTGGCTCTATTGCTGTCTTTCGTGCACTAAAATGCATTCACCACCCCATGGTATTAGGTCTACATACTTCAGTCAACTATTCAATAATCTAAATGTTTGTGGACTAACTGTTCTGATTATAATCAATCAATATTGGTAGGCGGGGTCGGGGAAATGTACTTGCGTCTGACGCGGCCACGCAAGTGATGTTTTGCAGAAGGAAGTGAAAGGGGAAGAGAGACCTTAGTGAGAATAGCAAATAGCTAGCTCGCTGGTTTTAAAAAGAAAGCGTATGAAGAAAACTGCCACCTTTTCAGCCCTGTTGTAGATTGCTTGTTCTTGTATGTGCTGTACTTTATTTAAGATATCCGGGGAAAGCTTGACAGATTTTCTGGTTCGAGGGTAAGTCATTATAGACTTGCTAACGAGTTGAATACCAGCGACCTAGCTCGGTAGCTAACGTGACGACTAGTCGCTACGTAGCTTTCTCAACAATAATAGCCAGCAGTTAAAGCGAACCACGTCAACAGAAACGTCGTTCCTGTGTGGCACAAATTGAAAGTAAGTTTTTCACACGACAATGATGATAACAATTTTTCAGAAGATTATACATTCTACGCCAATGTACCGTATGTGTATAACGCCAATGCTGCTGTCTGTAAATGTGAAATGTATTTCAAGAAGCTGGTTGGCAAAAGAAGAAAAAACAAGGACGGTCTGTGTTGGCTTTGATCTCCGTCGATTCCAACAATAAAATACTTGAACTACCGTACAGATCAGTAGACCACAAACCCCGAATAATAGTCTGGTCCACTCGTTAGTCTTCACATTAATTGTAAAAGTTTTCAATGAATTTAAAATGGACCTGACTTTGCACCAGTTTTATACTGTATGTTGTTTGTTCAGCAAAATGTCCTTTACTTACAAGGTATCAACATAAACTAGTATACGGCATTGATTGTGCTCGTTTTTTCTTTTTAAATCACAGTCGACTTTGATTAGTCTTTACTTGTTTGTGATCTTTGGATTCTTCTGGAGTCCATTCCACGGTGACTTGGCAGCTGATTGTACTTGTGCAACAGGTTATTTTGCTTCATGGAATAACTATCAGAATCAAATAAGTATAGAGCGTTATCCCTTTGTGGCTTAATGACATTTTGGCGGACATTAATTTCATTTCCTCTTTATTTTGCTTCCGTAATTCTTGATGTCCACCTATTGTCAGATACTTTTTAATTTAGATTAAATTGAGTAGTCTACGGTAGCCTAGTTTTGAGGAACAATTTCACTTTGACTATTGGCTGTGAAACGTTGCTATACCTTGAGACCTGGAAGTAGCCTACTCAAATTCTCAAGAAGCAGCTACTGAGAATTTGAGTAGACACTAAATTTCTGCTTTAGAGGGCAGAAAGGCAGGCTAATGCTGTTAGTTATTGGCATATAAACATATTGGCCTGTAGAACAAACCATTTAGGACCAACATAAGCTCATTCAGGTGCTGTCTAGAGCACGATGGCTTTAATTATTTGTGGCATGTGTGGAAATGTGTTGAGCAACACTGAAAATTAGCCTGTATTTGTTGCAGAGATAGTTTGTGTTTACAGGGGTCTATGCAATATTCTAAGATGTATGTTTTTCATAGCTGCCTCTGCCAATATCGCACATTTTAAATATAGTAAGCAAAGCAAAATAACACGTTACAAGACGTTTTAGCAGCCTTTATGAATCTATGCATGTCCTCTGACAGCTTCTTATGTAGGGGCTAGGCTAAATGTCTTGCTTTAGGTGTAGGGGCTAGGCTAAATGTCTCGCTTCAGGTGTAGGGGCTAGGCTAAATGTCTCGCTTCAGGTGTAGGGGCTAGGCTAAATGTCTCGCTTTAGGTGTAGGGGATAGGCTAAATGTCTTGCTTTAGGTGTAGGGGATAGGCTAAAGGGCTTGCTTTAGGTGTAGGGGATAGGCTAAAGATATTTCTTTAGATGTAGGGGCTAGGCTAAATGTCTTGCTTTAGGTGTAGGGGATAGGCTAAATGTCTTTCTTTAGGTGTAGGGGCTAGGCTAAATGTCTTGCTTTAGGTGTAGGGGCTAGGCTAAATGTCTTGCTTTAGGTGTAGGGGCTAGGCTAAATGTCTTGCTTCAGGTGTAGGGGCTAGGCTAAATGTCTTGCTTTAGGTGTAGGGGATAGGCTAAATGTCTTGCTTTAGCTGTAGGGGATAGGCTAAATGTCTTGCTTCAGGTGTAGGGGCTAAGCTAAATGTCTTGCTTTAGGTGTAGGGGATAGGCTAAATGTCTTGCTTTATGTGTAGAGGATAGGCTAAATGTCTTGCTTTAGGTGTAGGGGCTAGGCTAAATGTCTTGCTTTAGGTGTAGAGGATAGGCTAAATGTCTTGCTTTAGGTGTAGGGGCTAGGCTAAATGTCTTGCTTTAGGTGTAGGGGATAGGCTAAAGGTCTTGCTTTAGGTGTAGGGGATAGGCTAAATATCTTGCTTTAGGTGTAGGGGATAAGCTAAATGTCTTTCTTTAGGTGTAGGGGCTAGGCTAAATGTCTTGCTTTAGGTGTAGGGGCTAGGCTAAATGTCTTGCTTTAGGTGTAGGGGATAGGCTAAATGTCTTGCTTCAGGTGTAGGGGATAGGCTAAATGTCTTGCTTCAGGTGTAGGGGCGGGCTAAATGTCTTGCTTTAGATGTAGGGGCTAGGCTAAATGTCTTGCTTCAGGTGTAGGGGCTAGGCTAAATGTCTTGCTTTAGGTGTAGGGTCTAGGCTGAATATCTTGCTTTAGGTGATTCTACACTGATCATGTGCCTGTTCTCAGAACATGCCACTCTGCTTCACAGCATGATGGCTATTGGAGTGTCCCACCTGAATGTAGGGAAACACTTTTTGTGTTCAGTATGGCTTTTATTGCACTATTGTAACTTTTTGTGTCTAGGATTTGGTATGATAAGCTTTGTCCAATAATGACTAAGGATTTACCTTGGTCTTAAAATGGTCACATAATGTTTGCTGATGTTAGTTGTCTAGACCAGCATGACCTAAAACTCTGTTTGTGTTAATGGGTTGCCATGGCTATGCACTGTCTTTGATTTATTCATGTGGCTCACACACTAGAGAAGTCTTGCTAGTCTTTCGGCAGACATGTTTTTCTTAATAAATTCCATTATTTCCCTGCCGCACAAACAATTTTTAGGAAATAATTTTGAAAAGACAGTTGTTCAAAGCCAGTGAATAAGGTGCATATATCCCATAATGTGGTAATGGGGACAACATGTAAATCACAGCTGTTCACACACGACAACAATATTGCAAACAAAGTGAACATATTTTATTGAATATATTTTCCTTGTAATGTGTAGGTTGTAATACCTTCTATAACTAGGACTGGGTATCGCCACTGATTTCCAGAATCAATTTGATTCCGATTCACACGTCCAAAATCGATTAATTTCGATCCAATGTCGATTCACTTAGGGATATTTCAGGTACAATACCAATTTTGCATCATGAACATAATGCTTGCAGCGTACATTTGTACAATAGATACTATATAAAATATAGTATCTATGTTGCAATTATTCTATGACTCTACAGTATCTTACCTGCTTTGTGGCCTATTATAATGAATAATGTCCTTGTATTCCAGTTTAAATATTTTTGAGCAGGAATAATCATTTGGATTTCGGCAGACATACACAATTTGGCACGAAACCGCTTTTGTCTAACAAATATCTGAAACATGTATGGAAAATTAAATGCTGCTGTGTGATGGGATGCAATTCTAAGAAGGTATGGAACCGAATATGTAGTTTTATATCGAAGCATTTAGAAATTGATGGTAAATGCAGGCAGTTAGAAACCGAGCGCAAACTACACCAATCGGAGGGAAACGCATCTGGCCCGAGTAATGTGCTAATTACGCGACCCAGCTGAGCTAAAACAGCTTTGAGGCATTCTGACGATGGAGATGCAAGAATATAAATGTGTTATTTGGAAAGTTATTTACTAGTGCACCATATTTCACATTTTCATAATCTGGTCTGAATCGTTGTTTTCATCCTCAAAGTAAAACTGTAACCTACGCGGCAATCTGCATCATATTTTCCTCGCGCAGATCGCCAGCCATTACTTGCAGTCCAAACAGACGCTAAAAATGCATAATGTATTAAACCTTACTCACCATTTCAGTGTCCATGTGTCTTGAATTTGAAAACTGACATACCGTAATCCAACATGCTCATGTTAAACTCAGGGAGAAGCAGGCAGACGTTGCACCGGTCCTACAGTCTTTAAGGGGAAATCACGCAAATCTTGCATCTGGTTTTAAAAGATTGATCTTGGGATTTTGTGAATCGATTTCGGATCATTAAAATTAAGATCGATTTTAGTTGGAGAATCGATTTATTTATTTTAAAAAAAAATTTTTAACCCACCCCTATCTATAACCCAACCCATGTCTTCTCATATGTTAAATACTGGTTCTTGGAGCATTTAGTGGACAATGCTATTCTAAGTGACACACAGTGCTTTTACTAGGGATGGCACAATCCAATTTTTTTTCAATACAGATACCTGCACTTTGGGTATTAGCCGATACCGAGTACCGATCCGATTCCAGTGTTAAATTACGCTGTATTCCTTACTGTTACTGAGGAAAAGACTGGGAATCATGTTTTGTGTAAGGAACCATCAGGCTTGAACATTGCTTTCCTAACTTTAAAACATAATGTAACATGGGGATAAGGAAATATTACATTGTCATTGATGTACATGCATTAGTTTGAATGGTTTGGTTAAGTTGCAAAATAAATTACAGCCAATCTGCATTTTATAAACCTGCTGCTGATAGTGTGGCCTGGGTAGATTAGACATGGCTGATGCTTGACAGTAGACCTACACTTTTATTTAATTGGATTAGCCCCATGGATCGGTTACAACTGGCCAATTGTCACCGATAACGATCCAGCTATTAAAGTCAGTATCGGACCAATCTCGGTATCGTATCGGTGCCTTCCCTAGCTGTTACAAATGTTAAGGATCAGGGCTCAAGTTTGAAGTAGGCCTTGAGAGGGATCACACCCTTTTCGTCTAGGAGTCTGCCTGCAATGCACACTATAGACTTTACACTTGCAGTGGGCTAACCGACTGATTACATTCTAGATGTTTAACCTAATGGCAGATAAGACATGGTCTGCATACTGTGTATAAAATAGATACGGTCTAGCTGTTTCACATTGAATAGACAACACACAATGCAAAGGGTCCTTTTGTGTGTGTTTAAACTGTGGGTGAAATGAGTGAACTAGCAGTGGTGTAGAAACTTTAGTTTACTTTCCCATAATAACACTCTGTGTTTTTTCTTTAGTTTTGATCATGTTTATTTATTGCAGGCATTTTAGAGGTTACCAGTACCAATAAATGAGTCTGATACTGCATAGCCATAGGACATTGTGTTGCTGAGCCTTCTGGACTGTCACTGTACTAGAGGTTTGTCAGTTTCCCAACGGTTGGCCATTGTCATTACATTATACAGTTACTTTTTATTATATTATATTCCTAGACATGGTTTGCAGTATTTTTTTAAGTAGTAGTTTAGCATTAGTCTTAAATGTCTTTCTGCTCATGAATGATGTGTTCCTCGTGATTCACCCAACAACACATGACACGCTGGAATGAATGGAGTTCAAACATGATTGGTCTGACAGCACAGAACTCAATACATTTCTAGGCAAATGTTTGTAATGGGCTTGCTTGTCTACATAAACAACACAGACTTATTATTGTCAAACAACAATAAACGTATGATAAGGCTGCATATTATAAATTAGGAATAACTATTCTGGATTGTTAACAATTGTTTTTATTTTTTGTCTCTCTTTCTGCAGCTTTGACAAAATGACGTCCAGGAAGAAAGTTCTCCTGAAAGTCATCATTCTTGGGGATTCAGGGTGAGAGACTAACCTGCTACAGCATCAACCATGTTGTTTGTGAACAAATCATTTTGGTGGATAAAAGCTAGTTTACACAGTACTTATGACAAGTTATATAAGTACATTTAGTCGTGTCTTTCAGTTGTACTTGTGTGTGTGGCATTTTATTTAATTGGTGAAAATCAGGGGCGTGGCTCAACCCCACTGTCTTACTGCTGACAATGTATACAGCAAGAACTCCTGATCTTCCAACCCCGAAGAAGCAACACAAGTGAATCGTGTACACCTACAAGTTTCACCTATATTTTTCTCTTGCGTTCTGACTAGGCAAATTGTAGCTTTCTGAATGTACTGTCAATAGCCTATCAGATATGGTTTTTGACAAGAGCCTTGAGGCTCGAGGATTTCAGTAGGCATATTGGATATCAGAAAATATTAATTTGAAAGCAAACCAGAATGATGCATTTCATGATTAAAATTGTCAACATTCTCTCTAGTGGTATACTCTGGATAACTCCAGTAAAGGCTCAGTAGAGGGGTATAATTATGACTTTATCAAAGCTCCCTCACTCAAACACAAAAACACATGTGACAAGGCCCTGGTGTTATTTTGTGCGTGGCGTGGATGTGTGCACACACTCCGTACATTTCCCTGCCTTTTGATTAGGACTGGGCGGTTTTTAGCAAAAATGTATATCACAGTATTTTTTTAAAGACACACCGACGAACGAAAGGACAGACCGTACAGACAGTCAAAGAGAGATGAGCATAGAGCAATTTAACACTGGATTCAAGGTGTGTCTTCTTACCGGAGTAAAAATACTGCTCGCTCTCCAAATATCCCAACAACACGGAAGAACGTATGCCACAGTCACCCGCTTTTCTACAGCGACCGACACATGAATTCTAGCAAGTCAATAAAGAGCCTATCCTAGCTGTTAAACTGTTATGCTAACGTTATGTAGTCTACCTGCCTAGCTAGCGACCATGCCTGCCGGTACCCCCTCCCACACACCCACATCCAGTATGCCGTTCAGCCGTTTAATTTAATGTACACTGAATGTTGTGTGTCATTGTTTGCCATGTTAAAGAGAGTAAGTTGTGTGTAATTAATAGTGTCTATGAATGCAAAAGTTTGTTTGTAAGAAGGGTACGCTCAGTTAATGGGTCCCCACTCAATGGTACACCATTAACGGCGTTCCGTAGGTTCTAGCATCGAACAATACTCATTAAAGCTGTTGTTTCAGCTGTGCTATGGTATGGCGGTATGTGGAAACATTCCCACAGTACGGGAAATTAAAACCAGTATACCGCGCAGACCTACTTTTGATCCTTGGCCAATCTCATGCCTGCTATAGCACACATTTAATGGGTTATATACACACCTTTAATAATAATGGGTATTTTTGTATCTACTTAAACCCAAGAAAACATTGAGAATATTGCCTAAGGTGTATTGTTCTAACTGAGCAGAGGAATCCAAATGTATTGGACAGTACCAGGCAGGAATACCGTGATATTATTACTGCTGTTTTACCAACTAATGTATTACTTCTGCCTCTTTAATAGTGTTGGGAAGACCTCCCTGATGAACCAGTATGTGAATAAGAAATTTAGTAACCAATATAAAGCTACAATAGGAGCAGACTTCCTGACCAAGGAGGTGATGGTGGATGACCGGCTCGTTACAATGCAGGTGCAGTACAATTAAACCGTATACAGGTGACAGGTTTGTGCTAGCATGTTAAACCTTACACTGGTGGACGCATGCATCTCGACGTTATACAATGGACTTCTTATGAACAGCCACAAAGCTGGGCAATATCATTATTAAGGACACTGCAGGAGACTAAAGCTTCACTATTCGTAGATTTCTTCTGTGCATAATAGTTTTAGTTGGAGCTCCCGCTTGTTTTGCATGGCTTCACATGAGGCAGGGCTCAACAGGGCATTTGAACCCTGCCTCAATAATAAATGAATACAACATTTCACCCAAATGTAATTGTTCTGAAATTTTACTTGATTTGGCAGGCGACTCTTGGAGTTTTTCCATAATATGCCACACATAGATCTTATGTGAGATCTCTGCAGGTCAGGTCTGTCTTTATTTCTCAAATATTTCACCAGGCACACATCACGTGTATATAATTAAGAGTGTTTAGTAGCCTAAGCAAGTTGGGTCATGTCTCAGTCATATCTGTTGCAGCCGGTGTGCCCTCGAAACGTGAAAATGGAGGTTAATACATTTAGTCTATTTGTTCCAAGCCGTTTCATAAATAAATAATGTTGAGAAAGGTAGACTGACCTATCCTACAACAATTTAAGATGAGGCTAGAAATGTTTTGACAGCTGCATCTCTATGCATTTGTTTCATTTGTATCAGGTCTTCAACCCTGGTCCTGGGGACCCACTGCCCTGCATGTTTTAGATATATCCCTGCTCCAACACACCTGAATCACATGAATGGGTCGTTACCAGGCTTCTGCAGAGCTAGATGATGACCCATTCATTAGAATCAGGTGTGATGCAGGGGTCCCCCAGGACCAGGGTGGAAGACCTCTGGTTTATATGACTGTGTCGTGGTCCGCACACACTCACTCCCAACCCGCTGCAGGTGCAGCCTGTTGACCTCTCGTATATGTTGCTACTGTAAACTAATTTTTAATTTCACAATTAACACTAGATTCGAACCACTGAGCCTATAGTAATAGAAACACAACACCAAGCAACGAATACAATACATTATCATATAGATTAGGCTAATTAACCCCAGCCACTACGATGTCGAGTTTGCGGGGAATATGGCAACAAGTCTATTGCCTTCCCGTCTATACTACTAAAACTAAACTATGAAATAATCACTGTGTAGATGAAGTGGCATTTTGCTGAGAAATGACAAAGCGTGCAGCGTTACGCACGTTTGCACACATAAAAAGCTGTTGCAGCAGTTTGCCTACCTTGGCTTTCATGTGGCTCTCACATACAGTATATTATATGGGTGTGTCAATACAATTTCCATGATGTCCACCAAGGCATGTAAACTGTCTGAAAGTGCCATCCGGTTTATTTAGAATTCTGTGTCAAGCTGCTGTCTCTTGTGCGATCGCGGTAAGTGGTTCAAAACTGTTTGTTGTACTTCTGTTTGAATTGTGCAACTCATCACAAGTAAGCTTGTTCTTCTCTTTAGTAGACCTATTACAAATGATTGATTTTAAAAAGGTGTCCAATTTGAACGTCAAACGACTATTGTTTCTATGTATGGATAGTGTAATTATCCGACCTCTTCATTTATTTGTTTACATAAGGTAACGGCACACTATATTTTGAGAAGATTGTGTTAGTGTGACATCTAGTGGCAAAAAACATTTTAAAAATCTAAAAAAAAATCTAGTCTACTGCACGAATGTATTAAAAGGCAAAACAATTGTCCAGTTAACACTCATGGGGAATACATTAAATTAACCGTAAATTAACAGTTTGGTGAATCGTTACACTATCTAGCAATATAGGCCTACCATTTATTTATTCAGTCATGAAATTAAGTTGGGCACTAAATTAGTCAGCACTATCTAGAGCTGAGATCTCTGCCCCATCCATGAGTGATGGTGGTGATGC
Organism: Amblyopsis hoosieri; assembly: GCA_027564755.1. Taxonomy (NCBI): domain Eukaryota; kingdom Metazoa; phylum Chordata; class Actinopteri; order Percopsiformes; family Amblyopsidae; genus Amblyopsis; species Amblyopsis hoosieri. The sequence continues at coordinate 44,871 of JAODUE010015397.1, forward strand.
GCAGCATATATATACCCGGGCCCGGGAAAGTTATGTCGGGTTGTACCGTAATTGGGTTCGGGCTTCAAAAGGCTATAAATGTGTGGTTTTGTGTCGGGCTCAGAGAGAATTGTGTCGGGCTCTTGTCAGTAACATTTTTTTGCCCCGATTTAAAGCGCTAATAACAAGATGTGAAAAACTTCAACAATAGCCTACCTGAAATACATGAAAGGTGGACTAAAACACCCTTGGGTAAAATTACACAATATACAGTTTTATTTTTTCCTTTTTCCTTTTATTTTTATATCTAATGTTATGACCAGCCACTAATAATCAAAAAATGTATTTGCCTGAGGCCAAACATAATTGCCGCCCCTGCATTAAATTGTGTGGCCACACCTGTATCCTTCCTGTACAGATATGGGACACAGCTGGCCAGGAGAGGTTCCAGTCCTTGGGTGTGGCCTTCTACCGTGGAGCTGACTGCTGCGTGCTAGTGTTTGACGTGACCGCACCAAACACCTTCAAGACCCTCGACAGCTGGAGAGATGAGTTTCTCATCCAGGCCAGCCCCCGTGACCCTGAGAACTTCCCCTTTGTGGTGCTAGGCAACAAGATTGACCTGGAGAACAGACAAGTCAGTGTGCATATATATTCCGACCTGTGTCCATTTATGGATTTGCTCGACAACAGCATGAAGTGACATTTTGTATGAAGAAAAAATTGTTTAAACTCTTAAATCAATATCTCTGTCCATGCATACAGGTAGCCACCAAAAGGGCCCAGGCATGGTGTCAGAGTAAAAATAATATCCCCTACTTTGAGACCAGTGCCAAAGAAGCCATCAATGTAGAACAGGCATTCCAGACAATTGCACGCAACGCCCTTAAACAGGTGGGTGGAATACTATAATTGGAAAGCAGTGAAGACATCTGTAGTTCAGTTACTGAAATAATATTGATATTATCTGCATGCATATTAGTGGAATGTTGAACTAGTGTTATAATACAGTTATAGAGCGTGCGTTCCAAAATGTAATGCATATAAATATTAGCGGTGCTCTCATCTTCATTTTCCCGGTGTGCCTCAGGAGACGGAGGTGGAGCTGTACAACGAGTTCCCGGAACCCATCAAACTGGACAGGAACGACCGAGCGAAGCAGTCAGCGGACAGCTGCAGTTGCTGAGGGATGACGCGGACCGTCTTCTGTGTGGCTTTCTGGATCGACCACGCCCGCCCGTACCACCTGCTGTACATCCCCATTCCTTCCTTTACATTTCCCAGGGGAGAGGATGTCCCATCTGGTCGTCCTCCACGCCACACGTCATGCCACCATCACAACCCCTCCCATACTATGCTGACCCCCCCACAGTAATACACTAGCATACCCTTTTTCATCCATGTTGTGTGATACAAGTCATGTGCCCATAGATCACATGAGAGAAGAGCCACACACCCACCTCGTGACGCCACAGTCCCTGACTGATAAAGTGATCCCTTGTCCCGTCCACCCATTTGCCAGGCAGTGGCCCCCCGTCTCTCTTGGGGGGGGGGGGGGGGCATTATGGAGCCGTGTTCTAAGAGTGCAATTGAGAACTCTAGATGGACTGGCTGTTGCTCTGTGATGTGAGGCGATGTTGGATAAGATCAGCAGCCCATGTATCTAATGCGCTAGTCCTTTCGCTTGTTTGTTTGCCTATTTGTTTGAAATTAATAATCATACCGAACTATATATATATAAATTGTATATTTTAAATTGGCTGATGGTATTTTTCAAGCCAATCTGAAAAATGTATTTGTCTTTGCACTTTTGTTTTGTTATGTTGCCTTCAAATGTAAGCACGTAGGGATGGTTGATTTGGGCGATGTCTGGTTGCACACCAATTACACCTTCACACTTTGTTCATAGTCAGAAATCCCTCGGTGGTTGTATTTCTCAATAAGGTTGTGTGTTGATGGGTTTATTTCACACGGCACACAAAGTATTCCTTAATAGACAATGACAGGTCAAGCTGATAACAGTGTAATACATGGAATGAATTCCAGAAATGTAGATGCTACTTGCATTTTATGTAACATTTCTTGAACTGCTACTGTAAATGCTGTATGTTTTCTGTCTATTGTCTGGCATAATCTTTGACTGCTTTGGCATTACAGTATGCCACTAACGCAGCATATGCCTGTCCACTTATGGACAGACAGGCATACGTTATGTCTTTATCATTGTTATCTATCTGCTTGTAGCTCAGGTTGGCTAAGTACTTCATATTACTTTTTAAGAGTGTTTGTAATGGTGTATAGATGGTACAGGTAAAATGCTAATAGTCGAGCAGAGAAGGATCTTGTCTTGTTCCATCTAATCAAATGACCATATATTTTGCCCTTAAAACTTTTTCCTTAAAGATAATGCGATGCCAATGATGTTGTCAAATAATTGGGATGTCAATAAAATTCTTGAATTTAGCAAATGCTTAGCTTTACATGTAGTTGGCATTTTATTTAGTGAATATTTATTTCAATTACCATGTAGCTCAGGGTAACAAATATAACTGTGACATGAAAAGAAGGCATTTAGTCTGGTTAGAACAATTAAAAAATGTGTCATAATGCAAATACTTATAGTAGCCAAATATATATATATTTTTAAGTGGAGTGCAGTAGGCAAAAGTAGGTGTAGTTTAGTCTTGTTTGAAACGCATCCTGCAGTAGACCCAAACAGGACATGCAGCCCTTGCATTTATTTAAAAGTTCTGACCTAGACCCATTTGATTTGAAAGGCGATGACTTTAAAACAATAATGCACACATCATCTTAGTTCCGGGTATTTGCAAGGAAACATGTACTTCCGCCTTTAGCCGCCTCTTGACACACGGAAATGGTAAGCTATTTAACATTTATGTGCTAGAACAGACGCATTTGGTCTATAAAAACATGCAGAAACACCGCGTCTTCGCGTTTGTTTACAGAAGCTCTCAGTATGCAAAAAATGCGATTTTAAATCTTATTTTCCATCTAGTAAATCTAACAAGCCAGCTATATACTGCTAGCTAGTTATGACTGACGTCAATTGAAACTGCCCAAGATAATAACAAGCATCAGTTAACGTAAGGATGAAATAGCGGACTACTTCAAGGCATTCAAACCCACATGTATGCGACGATATGACAGTACGGTACCAGTACTGTTATAATTTTAGTCGGCAAGGGAGAACACATCTGGGATGCACTGTGACGTCAGGTCACGGTGCATCTGTTTGATGTTAACATCTAATGACTTTGTCATTTTCCTTGCATTTAAAATTAGTGTAAAATTACGTTAATATAATATAATTATTGGCTATCTGCTTTTGTAACGTGTTTTATTTTTTACCTCTTCTGCAGTTTTCGCTTCAGCATGGCTGGTCTAGTGTATGCCTATTTAAGTGTTTTCGCTTTCGCTCATGCTATGTAGCGTTTCGAATAACCTATTTATAAATGGTTAGAAAATCATATAATTGACTGCTGCATTAGAAGCGTTTCTACAGGACTATATGCATCATAAACCCAGGGTTATGGCACGACACCCTGTAGGCTATGTCTCATAAGAAATGGAACAATGGAACCCTCTTTAGCTACAATTGTACACATACAAAACTATATTATTATAGCGACTCGTAGTTGAGTAGCGCATCCAACCACACTACCCGAGCTGCCTCTTCCCTCAGACGGCGACCTTGCGGCCATACCTCAATGCTGTGCGAGCCACTCTGCAGGCTGCCCTGTGCCTGGAGAATTTCTCCTCTCAGGTGGTGGAGCGCCACAACAAGCCAGAAGTGGAAGTGAGGTTAGCTTCTCACAACAAGCTTGTGTTTATTTGGAACCATGGTTTCATGCAGGTTAACATGCAGCCAGGTACCATGATGCAGAGGTTTGCTATGCCATGAAAATAAGTGCCTAGAGTAAAGACATATCAGTTTGAAGGATAAGATACATTAATTAATTCACTTGTTTTAAACATTTTATCATCTGTTTACTAAATGAACCGTTTGGAATTCCAATTTCTAATGATGTTTGTTTTGTTTCTGGTCCCTTCAAGAAGTAGCAAAGAGTTGCTTCTCCAGCCTGTCACCATCAGCCGTAATGACAAGGAAAAGGTCCTGATCGAGGGCTCCATCAACTCTGTCAGAGTCAGCATTGCTGTCAAACAGGTCAGCTGCCTGTAACATTGTTTAGGTCTTAACTCGGAATAGGACTTTACATCGCACTTGTATTTTTATATGAAAATATTATGGAGTGAACTGTGACATTTTCTCTATTTGAAATTGTGCAACATTTTCCAAATTCAAATAAAAAACATTTTCAACACAACGTTTTTAAAATCTCCAAGATGATCAAACCCTATAAAAAGAAAATACACACAGTAAACATGGCGTATCTCTAAGTTATCTATGTGCCTAAACACGTTTTCCTTTCTGCAGTTGATAATGTGGGACAGTTAGATTTCATCATGCTCCCAATGAAAGCCTAATTCATTTACACAAGCCAAGTTTATCCAATTACATGTTATGATTTTATACCATCTCGATTGTATGTTCTTTGATCCTCAAGGTCCCCTAATACTATCACAACATGCAGGTCTTTCCTCTGTTCAGTTGTGCTGTCTGAGTGGGTATACGAGAGTAAAACACATGGTGTAAAACAACACAGATTTAGCCTCAGATGTGATATAATTTTAGGATTAATATTGTTTTTAAATTATCCTGATGCTATCCTGACAAAGTGCTACACAACTGAAATAAAACTGTCCAAAATGGAATGATACAGTATGCACAGAGAGAGACCACCATGTACATCCTTATCATAATTGATGACCATGGCATGTCTCATTATAGTGGTATTTTGCTGAGTGGGCAGATGGCTGAACCAATCAATCTGACCCAAGAATACCCCGTGGCACACTGGACAGGTTAGTGAGGATGTAGAGCTCTGAGGTGCAGACACAAGTCTTTTCTTGGCAGATCTGTGCTGCTGCCTCTTCAACACAGAACAGGAACTGCCAGGATTGCACTTCACCTCCCTGATCTAGGGGCCCCCAGCTGGTCTGGTGGTCCATTCCAAAGTTCTTCAAGGAGGATTTCAGGGGATCCTTGTGATGCTGTTTGGGGCCACGTGTGCTTACTTGCCGAAATAAGTCTTGTTTTGGCAAGTCTTGTGCAGGGCATTCTAGTCACATGGCCAGTCCATCTGGATGGGAAGTGACAGAGATTCTGGCAAAGATCCTTCCTCCATTAGAAAAGCTAGTACTGTAAAGTATATAGTACTGTCCCACATTATGAACTTTGATTTAAACAAAAATGAACCGGAGAAAGAAAATTAACATACATTTAAAACAAAATGTATCCTATAATTGTTCTGGATATTTTGTTACATGAATATGTCACACACATTGTCTCACCATTATACTATATATATATATATATATATATATATATATATATATATAATGTGTGTGTGTGTGTGTGTGTGTGTGTGTATACACT